>CM068345.1:38558174-38759393 GCA_034769755.1 Odontamblyopus lacepedii | reverse complement strand
CATACATACATGCACGCACACAGCGCACACACAAAACTAGACCAGGTCTAGATAACGTCTCAATCAGACCCAGAATTATTTAACAAAATTAAATTATTTAGCAGAACTAAGAATCCCCTCTGCCTCTAGGCGAAAAAAGAGCCAAGCTGCTCTGACACTCCAGCTACACACAGTTAACCGAGCCACACACCCTGTACTGACGAGCTCCGCGCGTTACGGCCGCAGTGCCCCGTGAGCAGCCTCGGTGCCCCGTGAGCAGCCTCGGTGCCCCGTGAGCAGCCGCGGTGCCCCGTGAGCAGCCGCGGTGCCCCGTGAGCCGCCGCGGTGCCCCGTGAGCCGCGCTGTTCGCCACAGGCCGGTGCCCCATGAGCCGCTGCGGTGCCCCGTGAGCAGCCGCGATGCTCTGGGCGCTGTACATGTATTTTTACAAGATCGCTTATTGTATGAGATTGAAATCGATCATTACACAGAGTAAAAATACATTCCCCACATACATACTCACGCGCACACGAAACTAGACCAGGTCTAGACCAGGTCTAGACTAAGTCTAATCTGCCTAGCAACAATTTCCCGCCCCTGGCATACTGCTTTCCGACAGACAGCAGAACTTTCAGACAATAGACAATTCATTGTCAATGGAGCTAAATTCCATTAACAAAGCAGCTTTACTTCACCACACATTTGATTTAACCAGCAGTGTAAAGTAAAAAAGTCATGATCCTACCTTGATCCGGAGATCCCAGGCGGTCTTCAATTGAAAAAAAGACAAAGGATCACACGATGTCCTCAGTCAATCAAAGTCCAAGGACTTACAAGGATGTACAAATGTTCACAGACAAAAGACAAGCGACAAAACAGTAATCCGGTGATCCGATGATCGCAAATATAAATCCAAAGGAGTAGAAAATGCAGCTCTGACTTCGTAAACGAGGCACAGAGTGGCAGAAGACGGAAGTCTGCACGCCTCTATATAAAGCCTTCTGCTGCGTCATCAGTGGGGTGATCTCTCAGCCAATCAGGAGCCTAGGAAACCGGCACTTCTCTCCTTTGATGTGTGTCTTGGCCAATCAGGAGTGACTTTGCTCTGGTTCTAAATAAAACGTGACAGAGCCGCTCTGGACACAGACACATCAAAAGAGCAGCAGTCTGACTTTGATGTGTCTCAGCCAATCAGGACGCACTGCCCTAAGTTTGTACACTAATAAACATGCACAACTGCACATTTTATTCAGTTAAAACATATAAATAATTAGAAAATATTTTAATATCATTGAGGGATTTAAATGATTTAGAATGACACCATATGCATGCAGTTATTTAACCCTAATTTTAATTTCAAAAGGCTGTAACCTAAAAGTGATAAAAAAAAATACTGTAAATTAGGAAAATATTATGATAAGGATGACCCAAAGTTTATGTAGGGATTAAATTTACCCATCTAATTTGTATATTATGACATCATATATATATTTATATATATATATATATATATATATATATATATATATATATATATATATATATATATATGATTTTTTTTTTCATGAACTGTCACATGTTAGAATGATAAAATGCAGTACTTCTTTCTCCCAAAAATGCTCCTCGCCTTATGTTTGCTATATGGTACAATACTGACTGCTCAAGTAAACAGTAAACAAACTGTAAATCATGACTAATAATAACTGTTATAATTGTTTAGACCTGCTTCAGTCCTGGTTTAGACCATAGACCGTATATATGAGTGGACATAGCTATCCCGTTAGCCGCTGCGTGCCAAATAGGAAGTGTGCCAGGAGACTCTTCCGGCTCCTTCTCTCCCTTTTTCCCATTAACTTACATTGGGATCTTATCGCTCGTCTCTCTGTACCTGTAGCTGTGAGCCTCGTCATTTTGGTCTTAAAATGTTCGTATGAACCCGCTCTACATGCTCTTGATTTTTTCCCCCGCTATTTTGTCCGTCAAAAACCCTATTCATAACATAGAGCCTGGCTCCAGATTTGCCCCTGTAGCCGTTAGCATCACAAGCCTCATTTGAGCGACGCTAAACGCTATGGGTGACGTCACGCTCACTTAGTCCACTTCTTTTATGCAGTCTATGGTTTAGACAGACATTACAAACATGGGAAATTTTCCACTCTTGGCCAGCAGGGATGCAAAGACTCCCCCCCCAAATATTTAAGCAAATACCACATGCACGAGCTTAGTCTGGTCATGCTGAAAATTGAATCACTGATGCGTGATCTCGGCCTAAATATAATACACTATGCATATGAAAAATTACACTATAGCGCCCCCTAACATAGACGTGAAACGCCAACATTACTAGATTTGGACCAAATTTGCCACTTAAATTCTGTGAATAGCTATAAGCAAAAACATATATTACTGACATGGGACATTTTTCACGGTTGGCCAGCAGGGGCGCAAAGACTCCTAAAAGAATAAATGAATAAAGTGCACTATGAAATTTTTTTGGTGCTGGGCATGGCATTTGCTAGGGGTGGCGTTTATTGGGCGCAATGGGCTGGACTCAGTGTGTGGGGCGGGTCGGGTCGGCCGAGTGCGATGCGCGGCCCGCGAGGGCCGTTCGATGCCGCTTGCGGCTTTAATTATTATTATTATTCCATTTCTGCCAAAATTATCACATTTTTGACCCCCTGAACATCGACAAAAAGTCCCACATGGGGGTATAGAATCAACCAGCCTGGCAAAAAATTCGATAAAACGGACATCGCAACAATGACCAAAGTGGCCCCACTCAACAGCGCCACCTAGAATTGGACCCCTATGGGAGAGGGGACAAGCAAAGTTTGTCGCAGGGAAACGAAATTCGGGACAGTGACAGAGAACCATGACACAAGCCAAAAGATGAATTGGAGCATGTCTCTATGACCAACAGGAAGTCATATTGGATAAAAAATTTGCAGCCGTTTTGACTGCGTGTTTGTAAAATGCATCTAGTCCCTGGTTTTTGGTCCAAATGAGCTCAGATTTGACATGTCACATCTACAGACGTAGCTTCATACAAAAAACTGTAGGTTTTTGGGATCCTCCTCACGGTTTGTCCGTAGCACGCCGGCGAATAACACCTTCATTTCCTGTAGGGGCTCGGGCCTAAGTGTGACTGTGACCAGTTTCCGACTGATTGAAAAACTGGCTAATGCTAAATAGCCTGTGTAGTTCCAGCAAAGTCAGCTCTTTCTGGTCATATTATTTTAAAGTCTAATGATTTCGGACAGAGCAGTGCTTACAGTCAGCATCACACCCCCAGGGAATGCTGATGACATGGCAAAGTATCAATATGCATCACATCAGCTGCATACTCTGCCTGTGGCTATGAACGACTGCATTGTCCCTGTCAACTGAATAAACAATTACAAATAAAACGCAACGCTCTTTTGTAATATTGTTATAAAAATAAATGACCAAATCTTCTATCCCTTTCCTCCTTTTCCAGGTGGTAAAATTCGACCTGACGAGTGGCTTCATCATGGATATCGCCATGTTCCCTTTGGCCAGCGTCTCTCCGGTCTACTCCCTCAACCCAGAAACCATTGCCGATTTAGCTGTCGACCACCAGGGCTTATGGCTGCTCTACTCCTCCAGCGAGAAAGAACCAAACATCAACCTGGCCAAACTGGACCACCAGAGCCTGGACATCGAGCAGATCTGGGACACGGGATGCCCTCGGGAGAAGGCGGAGGCGGCGTTTGTGGCGTGTGGGGTGGTCTACGTGGTTTATAACACGAGGATGCCCAGTAGATCTAGGATACAGTGTGTTTTCGATGTGAACGGGGTGGTGGTAAACGAGGAGGCCCCGCTCATGTATTTTCCGCGGAGGTTCGGGGCCCACGCCAGTCTGAAATACAACCCAGAGGAGAGGCAGCTGTACGGGTGGGACGATGGATATCAGATCATCTACAGACTCACGATGAAGAGGAAGATGATGGCCAGAAGGTAGACCTGAGAATATATCGATGAGAACTTAGAGGGACTGTATGTAACATTTTGCTTTGAAATTCCATAGACATGACTTAACTGTGTGCGGATATAACATAACATGTTCAAATCAAACATTTCTTTTACTGATGAAATGCTGATTTATTCTTAACTGTAGAGATGCACCAGTCAATTTTTCCGGTTCTGATACTGCTAATAATAATTTGACTTTAAGTATCTACGTTTGGGCGGGTCGGGTGACTCAATGAGAAGAGGTAAAGTGGGTTCGGGGGAGTCGGGTCCCATCATAGCCTTGCCTAAAGCATGTTCGGTAGCTCTGATTAACAAACAAGAGCGCAGGACTTTTGTATTTGCAGGTGTTACCAAATAAAAACAGCGAGAGGCGAGAAAAAGGTGCTTGGTGTCCTGTGTGCACGGAGCAGACACGTGAATACTGTAATTTCACAGTTCTGCATCGAAACCACACGATGCTCCAGTGTGAACGAGACAGGTCACGAATCATACACGCAAAGACAAACTTCCTCACCTGAATGGAGGCATCCAGAGCTCGTAAGCGCTGTGTCAGGTGCCGCGTCAGGTGCTACGTCAGGTGCTCATCACTCCATGATCCACGAGCTTTAGTCCCAAACTCCACTGAAAGCTTCTGTGTGCGGTAAATCCTGTGAGTGCGTGGGTCATTTCAGACAGGTCCTAAACAGTGCACTTTTGTGTAAATAGCAAAACGAAGGATGATTTGTTA
Source organism: Odontamblyopus lacepedii (assembly GCA_034769755.1). Classification (NCBI taxonomy): domain Eukaryota; kingdom Metazoa; phylum Chordata; class Actinopteri; order Gobiiformes; family Gobiidae; genus Odontamblyopus; species Odontamblyopus lacepedii. Next base: position 38,754,694 of record CM068345.1, on the reverse strand, counting down.
CGCATTCAAAACCGCATGATCGCAAGGCGCACCCCCACAGATACTACAGTCAGCTGTAGTGGAGCACAACATGTGAGTTTTAATGTGCGCGGGTTCGATCATAGACTGTATATATTCTTTATACTGTCTGTAGTCCCAGTATTTGAACCCATTTGCTCAGAGCCACGTAAAAATGAATGAGCTCACAGTAGAAGAGCAAAATGTTGGTCACTTGCGGTGGTGGCGGTGGCCCAACATGCACCACTGTGGACCTCTTAGTACCGTGGGGATTCATTTTTTAGATTATTGCTTATTTCCTTATAACACAGTTTACTTATTACACAAGAGATCCAGTTGTGTTATGTAACTTATTCATAACTACTGAACTTCATATGAATAGAAGTTCAAACTTTATGAGACGTTCTACACCAAAATCAGCCTGTAAATAGTATTTTTATAGTCTTATTATATTCATATTACATCCAATTAAAGCATCAACCAAGGTATCAGCTTAACCGATATAATGGAACCAATACCCAATTCAGCATTTTTTTCTGTATCAGTGCCAAATACCAGAATCTGTATCTGTGCTTCCCTATTTAATTGCAAAAACATTGGACATGACGACCAAGATGCTTGTGTTATAATTTGGTTCTGAAGATGATGAGGCAGGTCGGCTGGGTTGAGACTCAGTGTGGGGGTTCAGTCTCAATCTTCACATGGCCCAGCAGGACGGGATCCCCCTCGTAGGCGCCTTTTGTCTGGAAGCGAACAGATCGGAGTTGGGAGGGTGGGGTCGAGTTATTCGGGTTATAAATAGGCTTCTGGGAAATTGAGGCATGGCAGAAGTGAGCTGTGATGCGCTGGAGAGGAGGCAAGGGCGGTTGAGGCGTGGTCCTGCTCCTGAACCATAATTATATTAACTACATATATGGTGTCAAAATAGTCCCATAACACACACACATGATAAAACATGCATTTGGGCCTCTTGTATTATTTCACACGTGTAGATATTCACTGCGAGTAAGCAAATGATCTCCTGAGCAAAACCTCCACTGGGGGCAGACTCACCCTCAAAAAGACAACAAGCTCCCTAGAAGTTGATTTCTGCTGTCTCAAAGTTGAGAGAGCATGTAACCATGACAGCAAAGTATTTGTGCTTAAACGCTAACAGTGATTGGACTACTGGGTTTTGTGTTCATGCAGAATATTTGAAATAAACAAAGTGTGTTTGTATATTAACTATGAAATAAATTACCAAACGTTTTGTTTTGCCATCAAGCATTTCAGTTCCATATGTCTGATCCTTTTCTCTGCATGTGCAGCACAGATCGGGTAGGAAGAACACATGGGCACTGAACATACCTTGAGGGAAGTAGATGAGGCTTCACTGGAGGCATTTTTTCGAAATATAATTGAATGGTATAAATGGCATTATTATTCACAACACACATTGAAATGATTCAGGCAGTTTTAGCTTGACTGTATGTATTTATTTTTTCACTTACATTCTCTCGTCTCAGAACACCATTAGGGGAGAGATCCTGACCTGGCTTCTCTCCAAGTTTGAACTGAAACTCACAAGAGAGTCAACTAACTTGGATTATTTTGAGTTTATGTGTAGACAGGAGTTGTATTTGTGCAATGCACAGACATAGTACAGGGCCTAGAGAACTTTTTAAGTCTTGTTCGGGACCACTTTGAGAGGCAGCACACTGATAGTGTCCAGCCTGTACCTGGGGAGGTGAGGCAAAGGTGCAATGATGCTCGGTGTGTCTAGGAGTACTGTTTTTAGAAGGATGAATGAATTTGGACTTTCTGTTAGATGTTACCATGACACTGATGATGAAGAGCATTTTGCTAACAACCTGCCCTGTCAGGGGTTCTTTCTCTGTGGCATGTGGACACAAACCATAAATGAATCAGGTTGGTACAGTTTGGTATAGTAAAAGAATGACATGCGTGTATGTGATTTGTGCAGGTTTACTAATTACACTCAGAATTTTGATCCTAAAGTACAACATTGTGCTGTTTGGAGCAGTGGATGGGTAGTCTAGGAAGTTAACTGATCATTTTGTGTGACATATTTGTCTCTGCCTGAAACTTACCAGAGCTTAAAAGAATTTGCATTGTAATTTTATGAACAGATGCCTCAGTGCTGCCACCAACAATCTGGCTTCAAATGCATTTGCCGCCTTCAAGCAGGCTACAAAAATCTATGACATTCTCTCAAGGTTAAATAAATTTGACATCCTAAATCCTACTTCAAATTCAGAGGAAAAAACCTTACCTACTTTTGGTGTGAGTACTTGTGTTAATGCTTGCGCATTTAGGTTCTCTAGTATTTCCTCCTCTGATGTGCACAAAGCTCTTAAGAATCTGGATACCAGGAAGGCAGCAGGTCCAGATAAATTAGACCCCCTATTTCTCAAATTGGCTGCTGACTTTGTTGCTGAACCTCTATCATACATTTTTAATTTAAGTCTTTTAAGTAACAAGATTCCAAAAGTGTGGAAGACTGCCTTTGTTCTTCCCCTTCTTAAAGGAGATGACTCTTCAGAGGTCAACAATTACAGGCCTATCTCCAAATTATGTGTCCTGGCCAAGACTTTTGAGAGAGCTTTTTGGAATCTAATAAGATCGTGAATGATTTTCAGTCTGGCTTCAGAAAGCATCATAATACTGTTACAGCCACATTGAAAGTTCTAAATGATGTTATAAGGGCTCTTGATGGCAAAAACTGTTGTGCTGCTCTGTTCATTGACCTTTCCAAGGCATTTGATACTGTGGATCACACTCTTATGATCAAAACTTTAGTCAACAGTGGCATTTCTAATCAAGCAGCTAATTGGTTCCATGATTATTTGTCAAATAGATCACAGTGTGTTCAAATGTCTGGGTCAGTGTCTTCCTTCAGAGGTCACAAAAGGTGTACCTCAGGATTCAGTCTTAGGACCAATTTTATTTTCAATCTATGTTAACAATCTTTGTGAAAATCTGCCAAACTCTTCTTATCATCTTTATGCTGATGATACTGTCATTTATTGCTGCACCAAATCTCTTGCACAGGCTGTTGAATTTTTACAATCATCTTTTGATGCTGTTCAGGCTTGTCTGCATTCATTGAAATTGGTTCTGAATGCTGACAAAAGTAAATTTATGATTTTTGCCAATCAAAATTACCTTTTGGAGAATATTCCTATTATAACAACTGTGCAAGGAACACAAATTGAAGTGGTTGACAGTTACAAATACCTTGGTTTTGTAATAGATGCGAGACTTACTTTTAAAGAACATGTGTCATCGTTGGTACGCAAACTGAAGGTAAAGCTCGGATTTTATTTTAGAAACAAATCCTGTTTTACACTATCAGCTCGAAAACGTTTTGTTGGTGCAACATTTTTACCTTTGATTGATTATGGGGACGTTATTTATATGTCAGTTTCATCCTCTTGTTTGCAATCACTGAACACTGTTTATCACTGTGCTTTGAGGTTTGTGACTGGGTGTAGTCGCCTCACCCATCACTGTGAGCTCTATGCCAGAGCCCAGTGGCCTTCACTAACAGTTAGACGTTATACCCACTGGATGCTTCTGGTTTATATGGTGCCACTCTATTTGTCTTCTCTTCTCCAAAGAAGCACCAGCCACTACAGTCTGCATTCTTGTAATGTTTATCAGTGTTTTGTCCCTCATGTACGCACAGAGATGGGTAAGCAAGCTTTTGGTTTTTCTGCTCCTTCCTCGTGGAACACTCTCCAGACAGAAACTAAATGGCCTGATCTAGTTTCTTTTAATATTTTTAAAACCTGTTCAGGCCCACCGTCCCTGATCAGGGACGGTTCCGGTTCTTTTTCTTTCTAACGTAATTCATTTAATATCCCTTTAGTCAATATGAGCTTCCTATATATCATTTGAAAGCTTACATACACCACAAAATGCACATTATGTTCATTTCTTTCCAAAACACATTCCAAAAACTTTGCCCGCAATCAAACTGTACCATAAACAAATCAGAAATCTTGCATTTCTTACCTTTTGACTGCTACTCCAGCTTCAAATCACATTCAATCCAGAAGTGTTAGTGCTTTTTCTGTTCCTCATAGTCCACAGAATAAAAATATCCACTTGTTTTTTCTTCATAAGACGCTCCGTGTCGTTGCTATCCAGCCGAAAGCCCATTGTCTGCGTTCGAACGTAGCTCATCCAACAATAAATCAATTTTTGCGCATGGCTTTGTAAACATAGCTTCCATTTTGGCAGCTCACTTAGGGTATGGTTGTTTTCCCCCAAGTCTTAGCTTCAAAACAAGACATTCCGCGGAGTTTTCCATGAAAGTTCACCGGAGTTAGACCCGTGTGAGTGAAGCCAGCGCCTCCATGTTGATACAAAGTATCCACTTACTCTCCGTGCGTCACGACGGCAAAACGTAATGCATCATTGGAGAATCAGGTTGTCAATCACAAAATCTTGTAGCCAATCAGTAAAGCTTTCCAAAAAGAGGTGGGACAGTCAGATCTGAGGTCAGATCAGGGCACAGCAACAGTGCGCATTGGTGCCAAGCCGCCATTTTGGAGATGGGACATGGATGGTCTGGATCATTACGCACAGCGTCTGCGCAGTTTTTCAGAGTTTTTCGATAAAGTGTAGCACTATTAGCACTAATTTTACGATTTCTAAGGCTAAGAAGCAAACAAAACAAAAAAAAAAAAAATAAATAAATAATAATGGTTACAGTGCTAAAATATAATTATCTGAAAAAACTTTGAAAATCAGGTTATAAGTGATATTTATAGTCCCCAAAGTGACAAAATATGTTTTATATTGCTAGTAGAGTGATAAAAATGCATGTAAAGTAATTTGGCACATTTGGCACAGATGTGCCAAATCTGTGACAGATGTACGATTTCATACAAAAAGGTCCACATTTTCAAAATAGTTGTATCTAGAGGTCTGAACTTTGGCACAGTTGTTGCCAAAACTATGGACAGTTGCTGTGGTGAGTTTGAAATGCATAGCATGAAGTATGTCTTCAGGAAGGCCTTTTATTTTTGCATTTTTTTTTCCGAGGCCAAAAAAACTACTTTTTGGGCATGTTTGAACAAGTGTACTGCAAGCTGTGAGTCTTCTAGACAAATCTAAGACATATCTACATAAACTAGAAGGACTTAGCTTTCAAATTATGCATCCACAAAGCCTCTAGAGTGTAAGGTGCCCAAACAATAAGCTTTAATATTTGGGTATGCACATTTCGAGAAAAACAGCCAGTTTGAGGTGGGCCTCAAGTTAAATCTTTTTTACTCAGTACTTATGCTTTTAATGTAACTGTTGTTGTTAATCTATGCACTTTATAATATTTGACAATTTATGAAATATTGTTGCATTTTAGACCTGTTTTAGATTAAAATTATTTGCTCTAATTGTATGCATTTGGTAAAGTATTTTTAGTTTTGTAATATTCTGGACATGTGCTGCTGACCTCTTGGCCAGGTCTCCCTTGAAAAAGAGATCTCGATCTCAATGGGTGTTTCCTGGTTAAATAAAGTTTAAATAAATAAATAAAAATAAAATGTAAAAATGCAAACACACTTGCCATGTGATCAGAAAGGTCCATTTCATTTTGATCAGTTCAGTTCAGTTCTTCACATTACTAAACACTTTCCTTTAGGATTTGATTGTATTTATCTCCTGTGCATCATGGGGCAGAGGTGATCAGGGCAGTGAGAATGCTGAAATTGTCACGTTTATGTTCATGGTGTGGGGTACAGACAGAGGAAGCTTCACAATCAAAGGTTTGTCATGTCTGCATCATTAATGAATTCTGTATAACAGAACACCTGGCCATTATGCCAAACTTAAATTAATCTGGCTGTTGTACAGCTGGCACTATTAAATTGATTGTATTTGTTGTCATTAGATTTGAACCCCTGTGGCGGGACGTGAGGATCTGTGTCACCTCCAAGCACTACAGTGTGCTGCAGGAGCAGTTGCTGAATGTTTTTTTCCACAGGTTTGAACAAAAATCACTTTCATAGAGCTTGTCTAAAGAGTATTGTTAATGTGTGAATAACACTGCTAAAAAGGTTATAATTCAAGATGTGACAAGTATGCTATTTGGTGTCAACCTTGACGCAAGCAGTCTTCAGAGGAACAATTCCTTTGAAATACAAGAGGCACAAATCATTATTATTAGTACTGACTACCAATATTGGCTAAAACCTTCGATTAATATTAAAAATTTATTGGACTACGGATGGAAATTAGCACTTGTGCTAAATCCGGCGTATTTACATCAATATGTGTGATTTCATACAAAATTGTATGTTCATGAATATGCATTGTCCCACCCAAATAAACAAAACAGTGGATATGTATGTATGACCCATATCATGGATTAAGCCTTTACCGTCATTAACTCATGTTAACTTATGTTAGCCAGGATCTTGTGGACACCAAATACCATTTTTCTGATGTTGATATAGTTGTCTACAGCTGTGCAAAAACTCTTAGTATTAGTGTTTCTACATTACAAATAGCTTCTAACACAGTTCAGAACATGTTTGTACCACTGGATCTTTCTTTAAATGCAAAAAAGAGCAATATTATGTTATTTTCACAAACAAAGAGCAATCTGCAGATTAGTTCTGCAGTGGTCACTCTTCAAGGGGCAGAAATCAAAAGAGTTTAAATATCTAGGTATTTTAATTGATGATAATCTTAGTTTTAAAGGACATGTCGAACAATTTATTTTTTTAAAGGTTTTCCATCAATGGTTTGCATCCCCTTGACTTCTCTGACATCTCCTTTAAAAAATACAAAAGGTTTCAGTTTGGTCCTGTCTGCTTTTGCTGCTAGAACAACTGTCAAGTGGCTTTTCTCTTGGCCCATAGTGTTCAAAGGAACAGTGTGAGCCCCACACGTCTTCACAGTAGTGGACTCAACCATGTCAAACCACACTGCAGCCATTCCGCACAAAGTTGTGAGAAAATTCAACTTTCGCCCCCGTCTGCTCATCTGGAATTCCTACTGATGTAACACTTACTTACTTACTTAAACACTAAAGAGGAGCTCAAGTATACAGTATATCTACAGCTGTGATACCAGGGGGGTGTACAAAATACATCCAGGCCCCTGTCGTGGTTTGGAATCAGCCGTTCAAAACCAGTCTGCATGAGTCATATGACAGCTGGATGGTGACACGGATAAAACCTACACCACTGGAGGAGACGAGAGCACCAGCTCATCTCCGACTTGTCACCTGAGTGCTTAAAGCTTCAAGGTGAGTTTGAGTGTGAAAAAGAGAGAGATTGTGTTCTGAGAAAATGAGAGAGTGAGAGAGTCTGTGTGTGTGTGTGTTAGAGAGAGTGAGAGAGTCTGTGTGTGTGTGTGTGTGTGTTAGAGAAAGAGTGTGTGTGTGTGTGTGTGTTAGAGAGAGTGAGAGAGTCTGTGTGTGTGTGTGTTAGAGAGAGTGAGAGAGTCTGTGTGTGTGTGTTAGAGAGAGAGTGTGTGTGTGTGTGTTAGAGAGAGTGAGAGTGTGTGTGTGTGTGCGTGCGTGTGTGTTTGTTACAGAGAGTGTGAGAGTCTGTGTGTGTGTGTGTGTGTGCGTGTGTGTTTGTTACAGAGAGTGTGAGAGTCTGTGTGTGTGTGTGTGCGTGTGTGTGTTTGTTACAGAGTGTGAGTCTGTGTGTGTGTTTGTTACAGAGTGTGAGTCTGTGTGTGTGTTTGTTACAGAAAGTGTGTGTGTGTGTGTGTGTGTTAGAGAGAGTGAGAGTGTGTGTGTGTGTGCGTGCGTGTGTGTTTGTTACAGAGAGTGTGAGAGTCTGTGTGTGTGTGTGTGCGTGTGTGTGTGTGTTTGTTACAGAGTGTGAGTCTGTGTGTGTGTGTGTTTGTTACAGAAAGTGTGAGAGTCTGTGTGTGTGTGTGTGTGTGTGTGCGTGCGTGCGTGTGTGTTTGTTACAGAGAGTGTGAGAGTCTGTGTGTATGTGTTTGTTACAGAGTGTGAGTCTGTGTGTGTGTGTGTGTGTGTGTGTTTGTTACAGAGAGTGTGAGAGTCTGTGTGTATGTGTTTGTTACAGAGTGTGAGTCTGTGTGTGTGTGTTTGTTACAGAGAGTGTGAGAGTCTGTGTGTGTGTGTGTGTGTGTGTGTGCGTGCGTGTGTGTTTGTTACAGAGTGTGAGAGTCTGTGTGTGTGTGTTTGTTACAGAGAGTGTGAGAGTCTGTGTGTGTGTGTATGTGTGTGCGTGTGTGTTTGTTACAGAGAGTGTGAGAGTCTGTGTGTGTGTGTGCGTGTGTGTTTGTTACAGAGAGTGTGAGAGTCTGTGTGTGTGTGTGTGTGTGTGCATGTGTGTTTGTTACAGAGAGTGTGAGAGTCTGTGTGTGTGTGCGTGCGTGTGTGTGTGTTTGTTACAGAGAGTGTGAGAGTCTGTGTGTGTGTGTGTGTGTGTGCGTGCATGTGTGTTTGTTACAGAGAGTGTGAGAGTCTGTGTGTGTGTGTGTGCGTGCATGTGTGTTTGTTACAGAGAGTGTGAGAGTCTGTGTGTGTGTGTGTGTGTGTGCGTGTGTGTGTTTGTTACAGAGTGTGAGTCTGTGTGTGTGTGTGTTTGTTACAGAGTGTGAGTCTGTGTGTGTGTGTGTTTGTTACAGAAAGTGTGAGAGTCTGTGTGTGTGTGTGTGTGTGTGTGTGTGTGTGTGTGTGTGTGTGTGTGTGTGTGTGTGTGTGTGCGTGCGTGTGTGTTTGTTACAGAGAGTGTGAGAGTCTGTGTGTATGTGTTTGTTACAGAGTGTGAGTCTGTGTGTGTGTGTGTGTGTGTGTGTGTGTGTGTGTTTGTTACAGAGAGTGTGAGAGTCTGTGTGTGTGTGTGTGTGTGTGTGTGTGCGTGCGTGCGTGTGTGTTTGTTACAGAGAGTGTGAGAGTCTGTGTGTATGTGTTTGTTACAGAGTGTGAGTCTGTGTGTGTGTGTGTGTGTTTGTTACAGAGAGTGTGAGAGTCTGTGTGTATGTGTTTGTTACAGAGTGTGAGTCTGTGTGTGTGTGTTTGTTACAGAGAGTGTGAGAGTCTGTGTGTGTGTGTGTGTGTGTGCGTGCGTGTGTGTTTGTTACAGAGTGTGAGAGTCTGTGTGTGTGTGTTTGTTACAGAGAGTGTGAGAGTCTGTGTGTGTGTGTATGTGTGTGCGTGTGTGTTTGTTACAGAGAGTGTGAGAGTCTGTGTGTGTGTGTGCGTGTGTGTTTGTTACAGAGAGTGTGAGAGTCTGTGTGTGTGTGTGTGTGTGTGCATGTGTGTTTGTTACAGAGAGTGTGAGAGTCTGTGTGTGTGTGCGTGCGTGTGTGTGTGTTTGTTACAGAGAGTGTGAGAGTCTGTGTGTGTGTGTGTGTGTGCGTGCATGTGTGTTTGTTACAGAGAGTGTGAGAGTCTGTGTGTGTGTGTGTGCGTGCATGTGTGTTTGTTACAGAGAGTGTGAGAGTCTGTGTGTGTGTGTGTGTGTGTGCGTGCGTGTGTGTTTGTTACAGAGAGTGTGAGAGTCTGTGTGTGTGTGTTTGTTACAGAGAGTGTGAGAGTCTGTGTGTGTGTGTGTGTGTGTGTGTGTGTGTGTGTGTGCGTGCGTGTGTGTTTGTTACAGAGAGTGTGAGAGTCTGTGTGTGTGTGTGTGTGTGTATGTGTGTTTGTTACAGAGAGTGTGAGAGTCTGTGTGTGTGTGTGTGCGTGTGTGTTTGTTACAGAGAGTGTGAGAGTCTGTGTGTGTGTGTTTGTTACAGAGAGTGTGAGAGTCTGTGTGTGTGTGTGTGTGTTGGTTACAGAGAGTGTGAGAGAATGAAAGAATCATTCTAATGTTTCTGAAATCCTGTGCTTGGAGGTGTGTGTCCTGACAGTGGCACGTGACGGCTGTGAGGACCAGATCCACTGTTTGAAAGAAGCAGAGCCACATGCAGAAGGAAAGAGATGATGGCTCAGGTCAGACAGGGGACGCAGGAGGAAGACGAGGATGAAGAGTTTGAAAATGAACTGGTAGATGATGATGATGATGATGATGAGGTGGATTCTTACAAGGAGGATGAGTGAAGAATGGACATGGACTTGGTCTTACAACAGGCTGTTTAACCAGTTTTCTTCTCTTCTTGTTTCTGATGTGTGTTTTTCTGTGTATTAGAAAACAAGTTGCTGATATACACACAGGATCTGGCTATTGTTCGCAGTTCACTTGTTGTTCAGTATTTGGCCTTATATTGTCTACCTTCCTGAAAAACTGATTCAGTCATTAAACTTTCACTGGTTTGAAGTTTAACTGAGTCTGCATGAGTAGAACATGTGTAGAGATGAGATAGTAATTGATCATCATTCTAATAATCATATCAGCAATGCTGGTATGTATTTATTTAAATGTATTAACTTGAATTTGGTATGTGTCTTTAATCACAGGTTTAGAACTGGGATTGTGTTCACTACATTGAATTCTGAACCGTCTGGGCTAGAAAAGAACACTGAACAGGAACAAAATCTGATATCAGCAAAAAGGCTCTGTGCTCTACACTGACTTCCTCAGGAGCCCAGGCAAAGATAGAGGGACATGACACACGTCTGAAACTGTGACACAACATGGATTAAATATACTCAAATGTTGGCAATTAGCTTGAATCCTCGATTACAGTTTTATCTTTATATTAAGTCCACATGAAATAGAATCTTATACACAAGAGTAAATACTGTCTGGGCTGGTTTAAACAACTTTGGAACAGTTCTTTGTGATCCACAAACTCACTGCACAGATCTAAGCGGACATTTCTAAACACTATTGTACAAGTTCTACACTGCAGCAGATTCTTCATTAAAATCTTCTGCAAATAAATAAACTCACCTTTAGAAAATATAAACCATAACCACAGCACAGAGCCACAGCAGTCCATTTGATAATATAATTCAGCTTGGCGCACATTTTTTTAAACGTTTTACAGAAACAAAACTTAAAGAGGAACTCCGGCACATTTGAAGCTAAAGTCCGTTGCTAGAGGTGGTGGAGTTCTGTCAGAAGCCAAAAAACGGCACAGATCAGTGTTGCCTCGGCGGAGATCTCGGCATCGAGTCTGTCAAGGCAACAAGTTAGTGTAGTGATGGGGGCAAGTTCTTAACTTCCACGTAAAACACCAGTTTGCACAGATACCACTTTCTAACCCATCTTACAACAGCCACGAGTCTAACAAACAAAATGCTCTGCCTGGCTCACTCATTAGTGTCTGGAAACATAAGAACATAATAACAACTTTATAAGCAGCCTTACACTTCCCTCTGTTGATTTCCCACTGTACATGCCAAAGCTCAAAAGACTCGATGTCCCATGTCGTTTCTAATCCCATTTATTTACGAGTGAATGATATTTTCTGAATATCATTCACTCGATATCACTCGATATTTTCTTTTCACAACTTTCAGTTTCTCTTCTTCTTCACTCTCAGTAGTCGATCCTCACTTGTTGCTTCTGGAGGCTCGAGCCGCTCACCACCGCTGGTGTCGGCAGTCGAGTATTTTGGGCTTTCGCATCATAAGAGTCTTGTTTTCGTTAGTTTGGGGCAAATCTGAGGACAGAGCCTCACAGGTAAACAGTATTATACAGTGTTAATACATGAATAGTGCATAAATGAGCTCCTGGATGTGCCAGAGCTGTTTTCTTGTTCTGCCCTGTGCTGTAGGAGCGGCGCTGATGCTGTGTGTTTGTGTTGTGACCGTAGCCTCTTGTAATTTTTCTGACGTTGTTGGGGCAGGTTGTAAGCAGTGGTTCAAGTTGTGCTGCTGCATTGTGCTCTAATATAATTCAGCCAATAGTGACCAAAATGACATTTGTTATAATACTATAGAGCCTTTAATACATAGATTTGTAATATATATTTATAATTTTGGGCTATGCACCCCCCCAAAAAATGATACCACCAGTCACCACAGACAGATAGGTTTGGAAACACCTTGCGCTCGCTAATTAGCACGTTAATGAAATGTGAGAAAAAAAGTTTCTCGACACTTGAAGTTTCCCAGGCAACAATGCGTTTCCCACAGTTCAGCTGCACGTTGTGATTCTTTTAATTAAATCTGTGAGGAGAGTGAAACCCTTTACATTTATTTCAATCTGATTTTAAAGTGGACTGTTTTTGTGAGTTCAAACCTGCATACTCAGACTGAAACAAAGCTTTAACACCAGAAATCATGAAAATATAATTAGATTTTTAAGGACAAGGCCTATGTAGTGATGTAAGCAAATAGAAGTAAAGATTTTGTTCCTGATGTATTTTTATGTGTGTGAGCAAAATGGATCTTTCCCCAGTACAGATATATTATATAAGCAGCCCAAAGTAAAGTCATCTACAGTAATTATAAACCATATTCTTGTCCGAGAATCAGGAATTGTGTGATTAGCATGATAGCTGTAAACATTACTGTGGAGGAAAAACTCGCTCTTGTCTCTGAAAGATGTGAAAAGCCCCAGGATGCTCTGAACACATAAGGTGAGTGAGGAATAACTTTGGACAACAGGAAACCATTTAAAAATTTACGGCACAGCGTAACTTTTCTGATGGAGGGTCCGCCACCTGCTTGTCTCCATGGAGATGTTATTGCTCTGCCTGGAATGTTCCGTGGTATGACATTAAAACTACATGTTTTAATAAAGTCCTTTTAACAGAATATTGGACATTTAATAGTGCATAATTATAAAATAACACATTACACATAAAGGTTTTTTTTTTTAATGAATGCTAAAGTTGAGGGAGAGGACCAATAAATAAAGAAGTTTTCCTCTGTCTCCTCGTTCAAACACTAAAACTAAGTAACAACAAGAAACTCAAAAGTACAAACTGGAACAATGAGTCCAACAATCAATAAATCAATAAAATGGATGAAAAACAGTCAAGTGTTTTTCAAATGCAGGTTAGGAGGTAGGAGGTAGGAGCTAGTGGTGAGGGTTACGGACAACTCTGGTGCGTCTGGTGAAGATCTGCCTGCTCTGAAGGTTCTGCACCGGCTCCTTAGACTTTGGGTCTTTGTGCTGGGCCTCAGGCAGCACTTTCTCTCTATGATTTTTCTTGGCGTCTTCTTGGGCTTTCTCAACCTCCTCTTTCAGGTTCTTGATTAGAAGATCTTTCTCTCGCAGTTTCATGCTCTTCTCTCCCAGGAGATACCTCGCGTCATCCAGCTCATTCTCCAACGCAGCGTAGGAACATAGTTTCTGGAAATATTGCTTCCTGATCTCTTCCGTGTTTTTGTCTGAAAGCAACTTGGCCTCTTCAGACAATTTACAGGATTCCTTCAGGGTCTGGATCTCATGTTGAAGGTTCCTAATTTTCTCCTCAAGGTTTCCATTTGTCTGATCTTTTTCATTCAGAGTCACCTGTAGTTGCTGGTTCCTCTGTGCCTCATCAGAGGTCTTCTCAATCTGTTTCTTTGTATCTTCAACAGACTTTTCCCAAGCCTCCTTTAGAGTTTGAGCCTCATTTTTGTGTTTTAGGCTCTGCTCCTCCAGCTCCTTCAAAGCTATGGACAAATGTCTCTCTAATTGTTGGCTATTCTCCTCTTTCATGTCCAGCTCGTGTTGAAGGTGTTTCCTTTGCTTCTCCGTGCTCTGCTCTAAGGTCAGTATTTTCTGTTGAAATGCCTTCCTGATCTCCTCCGTGTTATTGTCTGAAAGCAACTTGGCCTCTTCAGACAATTTGCAGGATTCCTTCAGGGTCTGGACCTCGTCTTGAAGGTTCCTGATCTTCTCCGCTAGGTTGCCATTTGTCCGATTTTTTTCATTCAGAGTCACCTATAGTTGGTGGTTCTTCTGCATCTCCTCCCAGTACTTCTCAGTCTGTTTCTTTGTATCTTCAACAGACTTTTACCAAGCCTCCTTCAGAGTTTGAGCCTCATTTTTGTGTTTCAGGCTCTGCTCCTCCAGCTCCTCCAGAGCTATGGATAAATGTCTCTCTACTTGTAAGTTCTTCTCCTCTTTCAGGTCCAGCTCATGTTCAAGGTGGTTCCTGTGCTTCTCCGTGCTCTGCTCTAAGGTCAGTATTGCCTCCTTCACAGACTGGAGATCCTGGACCATGGCCTGTTTTTGGGTGTGGTATTTCCCAATTAATAATTAAAAATAAATGCAGAGTTTGGAAAAAAAAACTCACTGAAATGATCTTCATGTATTATTGTAGGAAGGAATGTGTATTCTCTAAGTATTGGAAGAGTTTCCGATACTTAAAGAATGGGGGAATTGGATTTATCGATTGGGATTTGAAGGTTCTTAGTCAAAACAGGATTCACGTGGCCTTTGGGAAATGTGATTTTTACTAGAATTAGAATTTCAGGGCACCACCCAACGAATGTTGAGAAATATTAACAATACAATACAATCAATTACCTATGTAAATTAATTAACAAATAATTCATTAAACATCTGATGTGAAGGTTCTTGAATTCTTTTCATATGAGGGTCTCATATTTGGAATAACACATCAGTGATCCAAAAAAATGTGTGGTTTATGAATATTTACTGACCGAGTTAAACATATCCCATTATGAATTTATTCATTACGGATGTTTCTGTTGTCCAAAAACAGAATCATTCCTTCAGTGAATGGGGACGACTCTCCACAGATCTGCCCTGTAATGTAGCATAGTGCTGTGACCTGCTTGTCTCCCCTGTGATAGATAGTGTAGGTTTAATCTATACTGTGGAACATTCTAGACAAAACAATAGAACTTCCATGGAGACAAGAAGGCGACAGACCCTCTACTAGAAATGTTATGCATAAATGGGCCAATTTACACGGTGTTACACAATGAGGTACTGTTTTTTTCGGACTATAAGGCGCATTTAAATGCTTAAATTTTCTTATGTATTAATTCTGATTGTGCTTACTGACTTTGAACCGATTTTATGTGGTACACAGCACTCAAAAATCTGTCAAAATGTTTTAGTATGACTTGGGTAAGCTACGAAGCCGCTTGTCGGAGCATTACGGTGACTGTAGCCTCGGAGTCTCATAGAGTGATACGCACTGTGCTTCAACATCATATTCACTAGCAAGGACCACGCCAACAACACATTTGGGAAGCGGAAAGCATTTATTATAGGGAAACGAGGCGGGTCAAATGGGCTGAGACTCAGGGTGGGGGTTCAGTCTCAATCTTCACATGGCCCAACAAGAACGGGACCCCCCTTTTAGGCATCTTATGTCTGGAAGTGAACATATATGGGTTGGGTGGGTGGGGTCAAATTGTTCAGGACAAACTGGGTTGCTGAGATAGGCTGCTACAAATAGGATTCTGGGAAATTGAGGTGTGGTAGAAGTGAGCTGTGATTCACTGGAGAGGAGGCGAGGGTGGTTGAGGCGTGGTCCTGTTCCTGAACCTAAGGTAATCATATTAAGTACATTTATGATGTGAGGAGCCCAAAATGACCCCTGTTCAGAGATATGCGACTCACACACCCAAGTGAAGCAAACTAATTCGGTTCTTGTTATCATTCCAGCTGGATGAACCAAAGAACTCTAACCACTAAATATTGGTGTCAACAGGTTATTCAACAGGTCCTGGTGCTTTCCCGGCCTTCAGTCAACTGCAGAGACTGAAGGCCGGGAAAGCACCAGGACCTGATGGAGTGAGCCCCAGAGTCCTGAAGGGCTGTGCTCCCCAGCTCAGTGGTGTTCTGCACCAGATCTTCAGCCTGAGCCTGAGTCTTCAGAGAGTCCCCCTGCTATGGAAGACATCGTGCCTCGTCCCTGTCCCGAAGACGCCGCGCCCCAGCGACCCTAAGGACTACAGGCCCGTGGCACTGACCTCCCACATCATGAAGACTCTGGAACGACTCGTCCTGCAGCAGCTGAGGCCTATGGTCCAACATCTGCAAGACCCTCTCCAGTTTGCCTACCAGCCCCACCTTGGAGTAGATGACGCCATCCTGACCCTACTCCACAGAGTCTACTCCCACCTGGACAAGCCGGCTGCCACTGTGAGGATCATGTTTTTTGACTTCTCCAGTGCGTTCAACACCATCAGGCCGGCTCTGCTGGCTGAGAAGCTGGCAGTGATGCAGGTGGATGCCTCCTTGGTGTCCTGGATTGTGGATTACCTCACTGGAAGACCACAGTATGTGCGTCTGCAGAGCTGTGTGTCGGACAGAGTGGTCAGCAACACCAGGGCTCCACAGGGGACAGTCCTGTCTCCCTTCCTCTTCACCCTCTACACCACGGACTTCAACTACTGCAGCCAGTCTTGCCACCTTCAGAAGTTTTCTGACGACTCTGCAGTGGTGGGATGCATCAGCGGTGGTGACGAGGAGGAGTACAGGACTGTAGTGGACAACTTTGTCACTTGGAGTGAGGAGAACCACCTCCAGCTCAACGTGATGAAGACAAAGGAACTGGTGGTGGACCTTAGGAGGACCAAAGCTGCTGTGACCCCCATCTCCATCCGGGGGGTCAGTGTGGACGTGGTGGAGGAGTACAAGTACCTGGGGGTGTACTTGGACAATAAACTGGACTGGAGCAGGAACGTGGATGCGGTTTACAAGAAGGGCCAGAGCCGCCTCTATTTCCTGAGGAGGCTGAGGTCCTTTGACATCTGCAGGACAATGCTCAGGATGTTCTACGAGTCTATGGTGGCCAGTGCCATCATGTACGCTGTAGTCTGCTGGGGCAGCAGTCTGCGCGTGAGGGACACTAATAGACTCGAGAAGATCATTAGGAAGGCTGGACATGTTGTGGGGGAGGAGCTGGACTCTCTGGCGGTGGTGTTGGACAGGAGAATACTGGACAAAATCTGGACTATTCTGGACTCTCCCTCCCACCCCCTCCACGAGGTGCTGGCCAATCAGAGGAGCTCTTTCAGCCATAGACTGCGGCTGCCGCGCTGCTCCACTGAGAGACACAGGAAATCTTTCCTGCCTGTCGCCATCAAACTGTTGAACGCTGCACTTTAACTCACTTTAACTCACTTTAACTCACATACTACTCAATCCTTTTCATCCTATTCCCTGCTCACACATGTATATAGTCATAAATAGGTAAGTAGGTTTTGTAACTTGTTTGATCTACATGCTCTTGGTCGGTTGCATCTGTAACAAAGAAAATTTCCCTTCGGGGATGAATAAAAGTAATTCTGATTCTGATTCTGATTCTGATTCAGAGTTAAATTGCAGCTGTGTAAGAGCGTTGGACGACAGAAGGTGAACACACCAAGACAGGGAGGCAACGCCCAGCGAGTTATCAATGGATCAAGGATACCCAGGCTAAGGTATCAATCTTGCCTTATTATCCGGTGTGCCTTATAGTCCCAAAAATACAGTATTTATGTGAAGTATAAAAATTGCTTGTACTTCATTGCACTTCAGTACCAGAGCTTATTACTTGCTGCATTGTGTTCTCACTTACAGTATGTGTTATCTGCGAACTTGTTGAACTGCCTCTTGTTGCCAATCACAGGGCTGTAACTCACCAATTCCTTTGACACTTCCATCTGTTTAGCTTTATTTCTCACTTAAAGATGAACTATGTTGTTGCTTTAAAGGGCCCATACTATGCTATTGTTTCCTCATCACAAACATACCTGGAGTTTTGTTTTGTTTCATTCACCCATGTCGAACACACAAACATATTAAGGCTGAGTTCTTCTCCCAAATGAAAAACACTCTGGTCCACCTTGTGATGACATCATGTGGTAATACAGGAAGTGCTCTAATGTGTTTTTTTTTTAAAAAACTCCATACACCTTAATTTTGTTCACTTCAGCTCTGGATTTTCCCGTCTATACTGAACAAAGGTAAAAGGAGCTGTTCACTTAAAAACTAACTTTTCATGACATCACAAGGTGGACAGTGCATTTTGAGTTTTGGAAATGTAGACAGACTAATAATACAAACATGTGTGAATGAAACAAACCCAACTTAGGTATGTTTTGGAAGAGGTAAGTGCAGTAATAGAGGACATTTAACTGCAACGTTCCACAGTATGACGTTAAACATATCTTGGATTTATTACATTACTGGATCGAGGTCACCTCTCCGCAGACCTGTCCTTGTTTGGACAACTAGATAATGGCATATTCTAGAACAGGGGTGCCCAATATGATCGCGATCGACTGGTAGATCACAATCGACTGGTAGATCACAATCGACATATTGGGCAGTAGGTAGTGTAGTAGGTAGGTAGTGTAGAAGGTAGTGTCAGTAGAATTGCCAAGGTGGATCGTAATGTAGTACTCGAGACCATTTTTTTACGGTGTTGGTCTTGTCTCAATCTCGACCACGTTTGGACTCGGTCTTGTCTTGGTCTTGAAGGTGCTCAGACGAGTGCAATCATATTTCATTACAGCCGCTGCTGTTGGTAATAAACTCATACCAGTGTGCAGGAGCAGGGGGAGTCTCTGCAGCCTGTGCGCTTGTCTGGAGCAGCACATCACCACATGCGCCCCCAGTGTGTGCGGCTTGTCTTGCGTACCAGTGTGTATTTTGAGGCAGGTTAAACTCTTTAAAACAACCTACCTGTCCCTCTGCCTCACTTCAGCGCACTGCTCCTCACCTTTTCACGCTCTTGCCCATCCCCGCATATAGCGCACATCGGCTTCCTCCCTGTGCGTTGATCAGAAGAGCAAGATGAAACGTGAAGCAAAAACTAATCTAAGTTTATGCTACAGTGTTGGCACAGAGCAGACCTACAGAACAAAGCAGGTCTACTGCAACTTGTAGTGGAAGTTTGCCAAATAAAAACACACAAATGCATCTGTATGTGTCACAATTTGCATTTGGTAAATGTGCAGATGTGCTGATAAATTCCACTGCAAAACCAGTAAGATAATGTAACTCCACTGGAACTTGAAAAAACAGGTTTAAAAATCCTACCCACTTTCTTCACAGTTTTGTGTAAAGTGCCAGTGGAAGTGCAGTACAGTTTGCTTGTCTTATTTTAATCTTAAATTAACATTTATCAGATAAAATGGAGATAGATCTATAAAAACTTTTTTTTTATGTGAGTCGGCCTTTTACCACATGTGGTCATTAAGTCCCCCGTTCCACCATGACTGATTCTTAATATATTTATAAATAAATAAATGATTTGCATTTTTGTAGTAGACAGATCAATTTGACTTGGTCATTTTATAAGTAGCTCACATGCTGAAAAGGTGTGGGCACCACTGCTCTAGATCATTCCAGGCAAAGCATAACACCTCTATAGTTAAAAGAAGGTAGCAGACCATTGAAAGGTGCACTACGTAACTTTTTGTTTGGTGGTCCGTCAGCTGCTCCTTTCTATGGATATTAGGGATGGGCATTCGATTAAATTGTCTTAATCAATCCTCGGGAAAATTAACAATTGATTTTCAATTAATCATTAACATTTTATATTAAAATTATCATCGTTATTATTACTATTACTAATCTGCATAAATAAACTCAACTTTACAACATATCAACCATCACCACTATAGAGCTACATCAGTGTGAGATTAGAATGTGTTTAATGCAGCTTTGGTACATTTGTTTACTTCTTACAGAAAAAAAAACTTAAAACCGCATGGCTCATTTGCATAAACAGAAAGTGAAAAAAAATCAGCTCTTCAGCTTCTAAAGGACACACTCAGTTGAATATGAGTGTTCTTTCTGTGACAGAGGATGTGATGAGGCTGGTGAGTCTGTTCTGTGCGTATGTCGTGTTGGAGATACTGCGAAACCGGGATACTCAAAGATCATACCCGGGACACTGATGCAGGTAAACGCATTCTTTGGGGGATATAGTGACCTCCAAGGAGCCAGAGCCGAGACGTGGGACTGTGGGGCCACAGCTCCAGTGTTTGAACTGTGAGACGCAGCACCGACTCCTTACGCTACGTTACGCACAGACACCTACATTCGGTTTGTCGATTAAAATGAACGTGATCGACGAAATTCTTAATGATCAATTATTGATTAATCAACTAATCATGCCCATCCCTAATGGATATGCCATTGCTTTGTCTGGAATGTTCCAGAGGTGGTTTTATAGCTCCAAAAAACCTAGAAAAACAAACATTGTGACTGTGAGCGGGGTTGCCTCTCCTCTTCGTAACTTGGTCTGGTTTGGTTTCCATGAAATAAAAAGGTTTAATGCCATCCCAGACAAAGCAGTAACATCACGGAGAAAAGTGTCCGACAGACCCTCCACCAGAAAGAAAAGACACATTGAAAATTGAAAATGCGAAACTTTGATTCTTGTAAACCGTATTGATCCCACAGCTGTCTACTTTCAATATCCATCAAAAGTTTTATCTGCAAAGAGATCCCATTTTAACGTTAAAAGAAGGAACAAAAAACAAAAGACGAAGTCACTTTTGCATAAATCATTTAATCCAAAAACAAAATTATGCCACAAAACACATCACATCCCATGGGAGGAAACACAACATAAAAGTTTTATAGTTCGTGTGCTTGTTCATCTTCACTTGTTTCTCTGCTACTTAAATTATAATGAGCTGGTTAAATTGCATTATAATCTAGATGGAAACTGTCAATCACCAGAACATTTTCTCATTTTTCTACAGACTACAAATACAAAATGTCCATAGAAAATCAAAAAAGTCAGTGCTATATCGTTACAGAAGGGATACAGACAGTACAATATTCGGCGAAGCTACTGGGTGTTTTTTTTTTCTTTTACATACAAAACAACACAAATCAAAACAGCACATATCGAAAAGGAATCAAAGAACAAAAGCTACGGTGATATTTGGAACATGTGTTTTAAATATTACAGCTGTTCGTTCATATTGCACTTGGATTAGTGAGTGTTGCAATGGAAACAGTGAATAATAGTAATAATAATAATAATGCAGTTTTATGTAGAGTTTTTCTGGACACTAAAAGACGCTTTACAGAGCATTATTCATTCACTCCATACCCGTGAAAGTGCGCTACGTAACTTCTGGTGGAATGTCAAGCACATTACCACACGTCGGTAAGATTTTGCTTTGAATGTACTGCAATATGGCATTGAACTCCATGGAGACAAGAAAGTGGCAGCACCAAGCCAAGTTACAGGTAAGATATGTGGAGAGCATGTAAATAAGTGGACTAAGGGAACGTGACGTCACCCACGGCATTCGGCTCCAGTCAAATGAAGCTCATAAGGTCTGCGGTTATAGGAGTGAATTTGGATCAGAGTTCCATAATAGGAATTAGGGGTGTGCAAAAATATTGAAATATTGATATATTGTCTCGTTTAATGTGATGATACTGTAAAGGAAATTAAAATATTGTGTGATGATTTGATCTTTGGTCTTGTAACTAAAATTCATTTGGCTGGTTAATTAGTTAAAGACGGTGTTAAAGTGGAACTCCGACACATTTGAAGCTAAAGTCCATTGCTAGAGGTGGTCGAATACTGTCAAAAGCCAGTATTGCCTCGGCGAAGATCTCGTTGAGGTAGTTGAGCCTGTCATGGAAACAAGCTAGAGGGCAAGTTCTTAACTTCCACGTAAAACCCCAATTTGCTTCACACTGAAGAAGCTTAACACCACTTTAACCCATCTTACAACAGCCACGAGTCTAACCATTGACTGTATAAAAGAAGTGGACTAAGTGAGCGTGACATCACCCATAGCGTTTAGCGCTGCTCAAATGAGGCTCGCGATGCTAACGGCTACAGTAGTGAATCTGGAGCCAGGCCCTATGTTATGAATAGGATTTTTTTTGGCGAACCAAATAGCGAAAAAAAATTCAGGACCATGTAGAGCAAGTTCATACGAACATTTTAAGACCAAAATGACGAGGTTCACAGCAACAGGTACAGAGAGACGAGCGATAAGATCTCAGTGTAAGTCAATGGGAAAAAGGGAGAGAAGGAGCCAGAAGAGCCTCCTGGAGCACTTCCTATTTGGCACGCGGCGGCTAACGGGATAGCTATGTCCACTCATATATACAGTCTATGAGTCTAACAAACAAAACGCTCTGCCTGGCTCACTCATTAGTGTCTGGAAACGTTAGAAAACAACTTTATAAGGAGCCTTAGCCTTACCTCTGTTGATTTCCCACTGCACAGGCCAAAGCCCAAAAGACCAGCGAGAGGCTTGAGCCGCCAGAAGCAACAAGTGAGGATCGACTACTGACGGTGAAGAAGAAGAGAAACTGAAAGTTGTTCGAGAATGTATTTTTTAGTGTTTTTCAAAAAATATAATTCACTCGTAAATAAATGGGATTAGAAACGACATTGGCGCTCGAGTCTTTTGGGCTTTCGCATGCGCAGTGGGAAATCAACAAGCTAATGCTAAGGTAAGGCTAAGGCTGCTTATAAAGTTATTTTATAACGTTTCCAGACACAATGAGCCAGGCAGAGTGTTTTATTTGTTGGACTCATGGCTGTTGTAAGATGGGTTAAAAGTGGTGTTAAGCTTCTTCAGTGTTAAGCAAATTGGTGTTTTACATGGAAGTTAAGAATTTACTAGTTTTTTGGCTTCTGACAGTATTTGACCACCTTTAGTAATGGACTTTAGCTTCAAACATGCTGGAGTTCCCCTTTAAAAAGACCCTTCAATGTAAATACTTCTGTTCCCTTTTGCTTGATAGTCTTGTCAGGAAGTGACAAAGGCAAGTGAATATGGATGCAAATCTGATCAAGCAGTTGGCTTTCAGATCTCTTCCTCTCCTTTGAAATATGTCACACCTTGTATTGTTTTATCTCCACATGTAAGGCTAACAGAAACGCAGCTGGCCACACCTCAGTAGGAGTCATCACCTTCTCACTTTGAAACGTATATCCTCTGCTCATCTCAATCTATATAAACGTGCTTGTATCATTCGGGGTCTAACATCTAGGGAACATGCTGTCAGATGTTCTGTTGGACCTATGGCTTGCAAGAAATAAATTCTTCCATCTTTGCTTCAGTATTCCTCAGTGTCTACAAATGGTCTTTTTCCACAATACAGTACCGATATTGTGGGCTATTGTATTATTTAGTTTATTTGACTACATTATTTTGCTACAGCGCTACCGTTTTGTTGAGAGGAAGTAAACTCTTTATGCAGCACATTTGACATTTTCACTGTTTTGATGATTAAAATGGGTGTTTCATATTCACTTTGCACAAGAATTGGTTTAATTAAAGGGACAGTTCGGAATTTTGGACATAGGGCCCCATTTCCTAGTGAGCCAGAGTGTTAGAGATGTGTTTTGATGTGTTGATAGAATAATGTTTGAAATAAAACTAACCTTACATCGCATGAATCGTTGAAGTTGTTGAGGGACTATTTTCTCATATATCAGTCCGCCGCTGTTTTCTATCAGGAAGTACAACTCGCTGCTGCTGCCCAGACATAAATCCTTCAAATGCAAGATTTGTTTTTCTTCTAAAATGATTCTCTGGACACAGACATTCACATGGACAATCTGGAGTTCTAATAGTTTTGCCTCGGGTGCTCTGTGGAGTGGGTAAAACTGTTTTTAGTGGCAGGACAACTATGGCCATTGACATGCACTAGCCTAGCACCAACAACCTCTCCAAATACAAGGACTGGATGAAAAAAGTGTCTCCACACGTCTCCAACACTCTGGCTCAAAGAAATGAGCCCCTATGCCCAAAATTCTGAACTCTCCCTTTAACAAAGAACAAGTAAGTATCACAGCCATGATGTAGCCTTTAGTTTTTATTGAACTATATCGAATTAATTTGAAATAATGTATCAAGATATGTATTTTACCCTGACTTATGTATCGTATCGGAAACTTGTTAATGATCCCCAGCCCTATGAGGAATTTATTTATGGACAAAACAGCACAATAAAAACATGAGGATCATATAGCGCGGGTTAATACAAGCGTTTTAAGACGAAAACGACAAGGCTCACCGAAGAAGTTACAGAGAGAAGGGTGACAGATTTTCAACATAATGTCAATTGAAACCAGAGTTGATGGAGCTGGAAGTGTGCCCATGTTCACTTCCACTTCACCGGGTCAGCTATGTTCATTTGATCCCACTCAAGTTATTTTTGAGCAGTAGAAACACCTATACTAGTTTAATGCCATATTATGCAAGAACATATCCATGGAGATGAGCAGAAAAGGTAGTACAGCTGTAGACAAAACACATTTCCGGATATTGTACTTTTGATAAGGAAAACATGACCTCAAAAAGTCTATTTATTGAGTGGCAGATGTTTCAGAAGTTTTTGAGCAAGATACATCACCTTATAAATATGGTGTGTCTTTCCTGGCGCAGCTATGGCTTCGGAAGCAACTATTCATCGACTTTGTGTGGGAAGTGAATAAATAATGCATAAAACTGCTCCGTAACTTTTAAATGCGCAGTGTCTGACTAATGGACGTGATTCGGCGTCTGTAGTGGCCATTTCGACCCGCGTGAAGAACTGCTCGAATCCGGAGGAAGTGTCGGCGTAAATGAGTCTATTTTTACACCTTCGATCCGACGCTTTGATGGATCATGTCAGACACAGCCCATAATGCCCTGACTCACTCACACGGAAACAACGAGCCAATTAGACAAATGCCACTGCTCAGACTGGCCTGCCCCCTTTCCCCCCGCCCCACACACACACACACAACACGAGGATATGTTAATAAGTCTGGTGTCACTCATAGTAACTGTTGATCTTTTCTTTAAAGGTCCTACATACACGAAATTGACTTTCTCCTCAAAAACCTACCAGCAGTCATGTTTTGTTTCATTCACACATGTTTGAAAAATCCTTTATTGTTAGTCTGCTAAACCTCCAAAACTCCAAATGCTCTGCTCCACCTTTTACCTTTAGTTCTGTAGAGACGAGCAATTCCAGGACTGAAATCTAGGGGTGTAAATGATATCCAAGTCTCTTGATACATTGTGAATCTCACGCTATGATACTTATTGGGATATCGTGGGATAAGCAATATTTTACATAATAACAAGACTGACATTCTAAAATGCTTTGACCAGTCATTTGGTACAACAATTATTGTCATTAGGGATGGAACGATATCCAAATCTCTCTGTACCATATTTTCACCATATACGTCTCATGGTACGATATCATGGTCTATGTAGTTCCCTCTGGGTTTTTTTTTAGCTATTTCTGCATCAGAACTATTCATTTAAGCAAAGAGACTTGGGATTCGATATATTGTGATGGTCCACGATATTATCGTGAGACCTTTGACGATACGATATCACCATATTTCGGTTATTGTTACACCAGTAGTATTCACGTCTTTGGGAAGAAAACACACACTTCATCTGCTACTGGCTTTTCTGTCATCTTGGTTTGTAGTTACACTACGGACACAAACACAATCCAAACTCTTTCCGCTGTTGTTCTGATGATAATGAAGCAGCATCTGGAGAATTCTCTCCTCACGCTTTATGTCTGTGAGCTGAGGAGGAGAAGGGAAGAGTGTCGGAGAAGGAGGAAGAAGACAAACTGAGTCTGAGGCTGCCACACCTCAGCCCACTCCCACATCCTGCTCACAAATCCAAAGAGCAGTGGAGGAAAGTCCGAAGAGACGACTGGTGGAGCCGGATCATCCAGATCATGTCAGATGGGCGACCCAATGAGCATGCGCCGAATGACAGGAATTATTTTGAAGAAAAATAAACGTTTACATGATCGAGGAATAAAATAATTTGGCTTTAAAATCAGAATAATCCACCCATTTACTTTGGAATTAAGTTTAATTCCGAGTAATCATTTTCCTTAGGAATTAAGTGTTTACATAGACTTTTTAAAGCAGATTTGATTTTTATTCAGAATTAAAGGTAGTTTTATTCGGGATTTAAAGCTCTTATCTCCATGGAAGCATTCAGATAACAAACCCTCCACAGAGAAAGGTTATGCAATGTATCTTTAATACACTCAATTCCTGCCTTTATTTCTACAGTGTATTTCCTTCCTCCCTTATGGGTTACTCTACCACCTGCAAACTCCATACAACTTTTAACTTTCATCTTTGTACTGCAGAACAAGTCTCTAGTGTGATTGGCCAGTCACGTCATCTCCCCACACATGTTCAAGCGTTCACTGGCATAAAAGGACCAAAACAAACGGCTAAAACAGATGCTCGGTTGCGTCTGCTCCGAGTATCCCACAGGCTCCAGTGACATTTTAGCACATGATGAAATACAACAGATTTAAGACCGAGTATTTAGTGTTTGTCCAGATGTTTGTCCAGGTCTGTTGGAGGAGCTTTGAACTGTCCAGACCGGAGCCAAGATGTCCATCACCAATCAGGTTTAACAGACTTCGGTTGGCTGCTTTTATGAACAAAACTAATATTTGGCTTTTATAACAAAGCTACAGTGGCAAAATGTTAAGTCAAAGTAGTAAAGTCCCAAAGGTGCGTTGTGTAACTTTTTGGTTGCTTGTTTCAGAAAAGTTACACAATGCACCTTTAAGTATGATTTTTAAAGGTCTGTACTTTACACAAGTACATTTAAGTGGATACTTTTACTTACTTTTACTTTGCTACACTAGTTTTACTACATTTTAGAGCAGTTATCTACACTTTCTACTCCACTAAATGTTTTGAACAGGACTGAAAAGTAAGTTTTTTTTAATGATAGTTTGAGATTGGCATCTTTATTTTTAACTTCATAATTTGAGTAAAGAAAAATATACAAATAAAAATGACTGGTTCAAGTTTCTGTTGAACAAAATTCAGCAAAAATCTTTGTTAAAATCACGACGTCTGAAGCTTTATTCGATCTTAAAATCTGGGAGAAATATTTATCATTTTTACTGTAAGTACATTTTTAAATGAGTGCTTTTTTGATGTGATACTTTTACTTTGCTTTGATTATTTTTTGCTTCAGTGCCTGTACTTTTAATATAAAAACACTGACTATTTCTTCCACCACTGCAAAGCTATTATCTGTGAATCTTCTGCTTGATAAAATGCAGTGGCTTCACTTTTCCACCCTTAAACACTGGAGCAGGTTGTGCTTGTGTATTTTGGCATCGCTTTTAAAGTCATGAAAAGTCATGTTATGTTTTACCAGTCAAAGGTCTGGACAATCTAAGGTTGTGTCTGAATGTCCCCCTTAGGTCCCATCTCATCATTCACGTAGTCCTGCACACTGAAGTAGCTTAACACCACTTTAACCCAGAGCTTCTATCTGATTCATTCACAGTGTTGTGTCCAGTCACAAAGATCTGTCTCTGTGCACAGTTGTTTTTCTCTCACAATACACTGTGGTCTATATTTACCAGTTTGGGGACCACCCATACCCACTACTTTTCAAGGTGCACTACATTTTCACCAACTGGACATTCAGACACCTCTAAAATTGGTGTGACCCCCTAAATCGAGCCCTAAGTAGGGAATAGTGTGGGAATTTGTACACCGATATTTTTCCCTTTGTAGAGTATTTTAAATAGCCCCCGTTTGCTTTGATGACTTTTCACTCTTGGCATCACTAATGAACCCTGACACACATCTGAAGTCAGGTGACCAGACGTCTCTATTTCCCTGGGACAGTCCCAGTTTTGTGCCCTGTGTCCCCTGTCCCAGCAGATTTATACAAAACCACTGATTTGTCCCAATTTTATATAAGAAATGTCCATACTTTTGACCAGTTTAATCCCTGCCAACAGTAAAGAGAAGCATAAATTGTCATTTGTTTAGGCAAAATACAGAGAAGCTGCTTAAAAACGACCAAAACACAAAGAAAATGTGACTATACTGACTCACATTAGTCAGGAATGGGCCGGGAGCAAAACAGCTTTCCTTAATTACGCACACATTTCCCAATTTTATTATTACCAACCACAACAAACCGCAGGTGTCCCAGTTTTTAAATTTGAAAATCTGGTCACCCTACTCTGAAGTGAAAACCATTTCAAGAGACTTGATCATGAAGCTCACTGAGGGAAGGCCAAGGGTTTGCAGCACTGAACAAAGCAAAGGGTGGATACTCTAAGGGATCTGAGTCAAAAATTCAACTTTTTTCATTGCTCCATAATTTCATATGTGATCAATAAAAGTGTTCATGGTCCTGTTTAAGTGTTTGATTCACAACAAAAGAGTCCAAGTCCAGACAGAGCAGTGCTTACAGTTAGGCCCCATTCACACTAGTACATATTCAAGTCATTTTCATTGCGGATGCAGTGTTCATACACACTAATCCAATGGAAAATGACTCCAGAGATGGAACAATCTGGAGCCGCCAGCTTTGACATATTCACCTGAGCACAGATCTGATCCGGCACCGTATGGATGAATGAAAATGCCATAGTTGCTCTAGTTGCCGTCCTTATTGGACCACGTCACTGTGACTTGCGCCTTCCTGATTCACTGGGTTCGTGACATTGGACATGCGACACTATTGTGGAAAACAGTTTAAACAAACCCTAGACAAATGGGAAACAGGGCTGGTCCACGAAAAGACAGTTTTCATGCTTGCCATCTTCCTTGGCTCGAAACTACAGCAACTTCAGAAAGGATGCTCTGCTCCTTGTTTTCACCGCCCAGGTGGTGTGTGGACGCAAATTGTTTCCAATACGGTGATACAGTGATTTGTTTCAATGTAAACATAACCTTAGCATCACACCCTGATGAAATGACATGAGCTGTTGAGTATCACTTAGTTATTCTAACATGGGAACTGCATATGACGGAGGAAATATGCGACCAAATAGAACCTATATCACCAATTAGCCTTTTTATAGAGTGAATATTTGTAGTTTGTATTTTTAACAGCCAAAGTAAACACAGAGGTGCAGTGTACAGTGAAAATTAATTCGATTTGCGAGCCAATTACAACCAATAGCAGATACATACCTGCGTGTAAACTGGAGCTAATCAAAATTAATAGCCTGAAACACCTTAATTAAGATGTTATGGCTTCTAAACAAGAGACTAGGGAGAGAAATCAAGGATCATCAGATGTTTATAAGAGATAAAGACCTACTGTCTATAGGAGAAAAATAAAAATGAAATAAACAAAAGACTTTGATCTACAACAGTACAAATGCAGAATACACTGGCAGCTATTTTCAAATGGACTACAGCGAACGAGGGAGGTCATATGGAGTGTGTACTGTACAGAAAGACGTGAAACAACTATTTTAAACAATGGAAACATTTCATTTTCACATCTTCACGTCTACCGCTGCAAAAAAGAATACACGAGTTGAGTTGAAATGACTTGAATTCAGTATACAGCACTTGCTAGAACTACCTCAGATTCATATTGATGTAACTTCCAGTCCCATGATGCCGGGGGTGATTATACATGGATCTCTGCAGTGCAATGTTCATCGGTTGCCATGGTGAGACGATGCACGCGTAAGGAAACACTGTCAGAAAAAAGTCTCAGAATTCAAGAGCAAATACATAAAAATGGATTTAAGCAATAATACATCTTTATCAGATTGTATTAAACCAAAGTCTAACATCAGTAACTGAGCTT
This sequence comes from Odontamblyopus lacepedii, assembly GCA_034769755.1. Classification (NCBI taxonomy): domain Eukaryota; kingdom Metazoa; phylum Chordata; class Actinopteri; order Gobiiformes; family Gobiidae; genus Odontamblyopus; species Odontamblyopus lacepedii. The sequence goes on along the minus strand of CM068345.1, from coordinate 38,725,341 downwards.
CAGACGGAGCAGTGCCTCTAGTTAGCGTCACATCCCCAGGGAATGTCGATGACATAGGCTGCAGAGTGTCAATGATTGGTTGGTAGGTAAAGTTTTTCTCCATATTTATGTAGTAGTCGATGGTAATTCAGATTTCAAGTTTTCTTTGTACATTGATGTCAACTTTTGCCTTAAAGGTTGTATCGAGGATTTTCCAAGAAAAGAGAAATACGTCTGTCCTTTTTTGTCCCTAATAGAAACACCTCCTCCCGCCTCCTTACGCTAGAAATCATACTTGTTTACAGTCAGTGTGCGTTCAGAATCACTGTTTGAAGTGACCTGTCCAGAAGAAATTTAACGACAGACGCGTCTTTAAACCCTTCGTCTGCTTCAGTCGCGCCATCACTGGAAGGAATCTCCAAGAATCACCTTAGTTTGGCTTTGCTCGTTTTCCCCTTCTCTTTTTGTTCTGCAACCTCAAAAACTGACTTTCTTTTTCTTGTAAAGCTGCAAATGCAAGAAACAGCAACATAAAAGTGAAAAATGCATAGTACACTCAGATGGACTATGTCCATCTCTATGTTTTTTTAATTTTAAATTATGTTTCAGCAAAAAAGCCTTATTTTTTTAAGATATTTTTTTCTTGCTTTGGACCACAGTACAAATCTGAGTGTGCTATGCTTTTTTATCACTTTAATGTGAATTCTTGTATGCCATCGCAACAAATTTTGTGCTAACTACGAGGACGCTATAGTTGGAAAAAGCTGCAAAGAACTTGGTCAAGTAAACGGCATCTTGCATCTGTGGAATGCGTGAGAGGAAAACGTAAACCAGTAATCCCAGCGTATCGAGTCAGTTACACTAGAAACGTAAGGAGTTTGATTGAAAATCTAACAGCTAATAGATAACGATGTAGTCTCATTATCTATCATTATCCACCACATCAGTTGATGGATTTTCATTCTTTTTTTCTTTTTTTTGGTCATCATAAATACAAGGCTTCTGAATCTCTATAACGCTATTTAGAACTTTCATTGTCAATTTGAAATAAAAAAAAATCCTCCATACAACCTTTAATTTTTTTTTTTTTTTTTAAGTGGAATTGGAACTGGTTAGAAATCACCCAAAATAAACCAAATAACCATAGCTAATTATGCTTTACTAGTACAAACAACTCAACTGGGATTATTATTCTCAATTTAAGTCATTAGAACTAATTGGCAAACTCATTTTTTGCCGTAAACTACCAGCAGTTTTTCCTTTTCACATACACATCTTCACATGTTATGATCGTTCAGACGAAAATGCTACAAGATCATCACAAATAAAACACTAACACTTAACGCTAATTTGCTTTTCGATCGCGATAATGTCCTTCATGTGCTTTTAGTCTTGGAAAAAACAAACCTGGATATTCGAAAACGTCCTTACAAGACTGCACATAATAGCCTGGATGAATCTACAAGAAGAGCTGCGAAAACCGTAACACCAACACAAACGCGTGACTTTTTACATCGAATAAAAATGCTACAATTAAAACCGCACCGTGTAACTTTTCTGGTGGAAGTCTGGGCCATTTTCTTCTGTCTGTGGAGAGGTTAAAGCTTTGCCGTTTTGTTTGTGTAAATCCGTCATTTGTCCAGGTAACGAGTCAGTTATGCTCCACAGTACGGCATCTCCATGGCGACAAACAGGCGCTGCAATTGGGCCAAGTTACAGGTCGTATCTGCGGAGGGACGACCCCGCTCACAGTAAGAATACATGTTTTTCAAGGTCTTTTTTGAGATATCTGGTATCTGTACTTTCTACTCCACAGCATTTTTGAGCTTTTGTGATCTTTATTCTGAACAATTTCATAATTTGAATTTGTCATTTGTCATTTATAAACCAAAATATAGAAATAAAACAGCTGGAAAAAAATCTGATTCAAAAATATTCCAAGTTCTCTTTAACGAATTAGATCTGTAATCGACAAAAGTAAGATAGATATTGTGTGGAGGCAATCCCATCTCCATGGAGACAAAGAATCGCGGACTTCTACCAGAAAAATTACACAATGCACCTTTTGCTAATGTTTTTTTGTCAATACAGCACTGTTGGATGGAACGAAAGCTTTTGTGTTCGCTCTGTATTCAAATTAAAACATTTTTTTCTACAACATCGACGTGTCCCGGTCTCACCCAGCTTCTTTCGTTCCCGCGGCGTCCAGCTTTGTTCTTCAATTGAAAGTCTGCTCCTCTCAAAAGAGTTCCAACGATTTGAAATATTCCCCCGTGGATTACATTTTCGCACCGTCCCAGATCTAGAGTCTCCAAATATCCAGCCGTTTAGTTCTTTGGAATACCATACGCTTTTATACGTTTATTTAAAAGCGACTAAACCTTTTTGAAGTCTTCCCAGTCTTCGTTTTCAATTTCCTTTCCTAACTTCCAGGATCAAAATGACTTAAACAACACATTCTAGGAGCGCTACGTAACTCCACACAGACTTCCTTGGACAGATTTCCACGGTGAGGCTTCCGCGGAGACGGGTTGACTGACGTGGTCCTAGCGTTTCGTTTGGAAGAGGAAGGAGGAGACACACGAGGGTTTCCGTGCGTCTCTTTAATCACACAGAGAGGAAGAGGATCGGCGGGAGGTAGGGCGCACCCCCGCTGCTCGGCTGGGTCACGGGTGGCTCTGCTCAGGGGCTGGCGGGGGGGCGGGGCGAGGGGCACGATCCCTGGCTGTCAAAGCTGGCCGTGCGCGCCTTCCACTGTAAGAAAAACACAAGATATATGTATAAGGTGAAGCTTAAAGGGTTAAAGGCTTTTTAATGCAGATTAATCACACAATTTATTTGAACGCTCCTCTATGGAAAGCGCGGATGGTGACCTGTGTTTGATTCAGCGGCTAGCTACTTGTACGGAATTGCTGAAAATGTGCACTTGGTTAAATTTCTTACTACACTGCTCCCATATTTTGAGCAGATAATTGACATATATAATGTTGAAAAAACATCAATAATATAACTTTTTGATAATAAATTGCATTTTTGTCTAAAAATTTTGGTCTTTTTTTTTTTTTAAGAATAAGTAACAGCAATTAATCATGATTAATCAAAATTCTAAAGTGTAATTAATCTGATTAAAAAAATTCATCATTTGACAGCACTAATTTGTTTATAAAACTTAGGTTTTGCTCTATTGGATTTTCACTTGGGTTTATTTAGGCGACATTTATTGTTATTCTGCCTCTTTACGTCATATTTAAAGACAGTAGGTTGGCCTAATGGTATTCTATAGCCTGTAAAGAAAGTTCTGTAAGTAAATGTAAACACTGCTGAACTACTGAAAAAAGTGTTGGATTCGTGCGCGGCTTCACCTGGCGGCAGTGCGCAGTGATATGACCGGAGAGAAAATAGTACCAAGTGATTATGAGGTCTGACTTTTTCGCAGTTCATGTTTTGTGACACAAATGTGTCACTCTTTTGAACACATACTGTTTTGAAAAGAAAAACGCTTTATTTCCGTGACTCCAGCCAACTTGTCGGACACTTTCATCAGCACCAAAACCAGGGAAGAACTGGGCTCACCGAACACTGTTGGTAGGTAAGTCAGTGTTGATGCATAACACTGCTGACGGGGACGTACAGATTCAGGTCAAAAAACCCGAACTAGCCCTTTAACCCACCTCACCCCACCCACCTGTCTTCATACACTGGTGTATGAATGTGTGTGTGAATGGGTGAGTGGTTCCTTGTTGTAAAGTTCACCAAAATGTTCAGTATCACCGTTGATATCCAATCACAGTATTGTATTATCCTTGAACATAACAGGCAGAAGAGTAAAACAAACCCTTTACATTTTGTTTAACCTTTTTGGAGTGTAGACTGAAGTTCAGTGACTTGTTTTTGCATGGAACTTTTGATTAACTGAATTATCTTGACATAGTGTTAGGACTTTTGTGTTTTTTTGGACAAAGGATCATATTAAAATGTATTAAAAGATGCTTCACTGTTGCTATTTTCTACATGAAACTAAGCAATAGTCTAGTCTAGTAGTTTCTTACTGACGGCAATCTTTGCGTATGGACAAAAGAACTACTCCAAGTATGTCATTGGTGCTTTTTTGTTCATTTTCAATCCAGAGCCACATGGATTTACATGGATTATCTCCTGCTGTTTTGTATTCTGAACAATACCATTACAAGTTGCATCCTTGAAATTGGTGTTTACCCAATCAAAGAAAGCTCCACCCGCTAATCCTGAATAAGAACCGCGCCCGGAATAGCATAAACTCACCTCCTTCTCCGACTTCTTGGACTCCAGCAGGGGGTGCCAGTGAGCGATGGGCTTGCGCGGGTAAGCAAGCATCTCATTCCAGTGGTCTCGTCCGAGTCCCTCCGCATGGCTCCCGACCCTCATCACGCCAATGATCTCGTTGTGACCTACCCTAGAGGACGGAGGGAACAAGATCACATGACAAGTCAGAGCACAGATCAGGCTGAGCGGAGCTGTAATCTAAAGAGACAAGAGCACGAGGAAGGGGCTGTGCACCGAAACGTCAATTCAACATGTTTCAATCACAGCGTATTGATTTTGACCAGAGGCTAAACCGGTGTTATTAATATGCACATGTCAACGGGAGCTCGGTTTAAAGTATCCAACCTGGAGCTCCGGAGATACCAGGAGAATTATCAGTTTGTCTGATTTTACTCCTTATAGGTTTGTGTTAGAGTAAAATGGACATGTTTGTTTCATTCTAAACTTTTTTCATTCTAAACATTTCTCCCAAATTCCAAATAAAAAATAATGTAATTTAGAGCATTTATTTGCTGAAAATCACAAATGGTCAAAATAACAAAAAAGATTAAATGTTTTCAAACCTCAAATAATGTGAAGAAAACAAGATCATATTCATTTTAAACACAACACAATACTAATGTTTGAACTTAGGAGTTCAGAAATCAATATTTGGTGGAATAACCTTTTTAATCACAGTGGTTTTTCTTCTTTTCCTCCTTAAATCAGATTTGGTTCAGGTGATCTCATCAGTGCCTCATGAAGCAGAATGAGGTGTGTTTGTGTTGGAATTCAACAGACGCTGGAATGGAACGGCTGTCATACTTGTGGAGATGCTGATTTCAGAAAAAAAGCACTGGTCTCTTTTTTCAGAGCTGTATATGTATTGTGTTACTAAAATTGTATTAATTGCCAGTGTAAATGTATAATTTTGAAGACTAAAGGCCACTACACACTTCAGGATTTTTTGGTCTTAAAGGATTTTTAAACGTGCAACAAAATGCGCACACCACAGACACGAGGAGAATCTTACGAGACTTAAAATCTCTGATCGCAAAGACTGCAGCGGGATCTGTCTGCAGACCACAGCGCGATGGCGTCAGCTGTTTCCTGTCTACAGTAAAACCACTCGCTCTGAGACTCTGAAGTGTTCAAAGATCAGAGCTCTGCACTTCTAGTTTAGACACAAGTCAAAACTGTGTTATTATTATTTGTAAAATGTGGTGCAATACTTCAGATACAGGATTTTTCACATAGTCCACAGAAAGTAGAGTCTATCGCTAATCTGCAGCTTCACCTCACACTGTCTGCATAAACAAACACGAGGAAACACTGTCTTTTTGCTTTCAAAGAACACCAGAACCTGGGTTAACAGCACAGTTTTGTGGATTGGATGTCATTATTTGCAGAGGACAATTTCTGTGGATAATGTGGCTAAGATGCTGCACTTTAAATGTACCACTTTACTGGAGGTGAGGAATATCTTTATTTTCTCTCTATTCTGAGTTTGTATGTTGTGTCTCTGTGTCCGTCGCTCTTCTATCTCTGACGCTCTGTTTGATCGTCTGTTGTCATAGAGTTGTTGATGTTTGGTGGTTACAATCTCACACTGACTCCACACATGAGGAGCAGCGGCTTCAAAGTTGCACACAAAGACAAAAAGTTGGGTCACGTCTTCCCGAACTCGGGGAGAAGAAATCGCAGCCAAAATCGCAAATTTTCCTGTAGTGTATGACGGCCTTCGTGCACTAATAAATGGATAATGGTTTATGGTTTACATGCTCGCTGTGACTCTTCTATGTACTACATTTCTTGCACTAAAATTCAATTCAATTCAATTTATTTTGTAGCGCCCAAAATCGCAACAACAGTTGCCTCTAAGGGCATTCCAAGATATGGATGAGCCAAACATACACACAGACATATCAAAACAGGAAAAAAACAATATTCATGTAAAGCAGCAAATGAAACATTGTCCAGTCATCCCCTGTCCTTAGACCCTCCTTCTCAGCAAGGAAAAACTCCAAAAAACCCAGGGTCCTGGGAAAAAGAAGAAACCTCGGGGAGAACTACAGTGAAGGAGAGATCCACTCCCATGGACGGACAGGCTATAGATGTCCAGGCCCGTGGGCCAGTTCGGTATGGTAAATGAGTAGCTTTCTGGCATTTTGGTTTGGTAAAAGTAGCTCACCAGAGGAAAATGGTTGGAGACTCCTGATTTAAAGGAATACATTGTGTGTCTTTTTTATGTTTATTTTTTTATTTCACTATTTTAATTGTTTTTACAAGAATTACTGGAAGCAAATAGAGCTTTATTTTTATTTCTATTGGATGTTTTATTTGTATTGTGCAGCACTTTGGAAATGGTTTTGTTGATGAAATGTGCTGTAGAAAATAAAGTGGATTGGATTGTGTTTTGTTTCATTCACATGTTTAACACACAGACTTTGCATATTTAGACTTTAGAGTTCTTCTCTCAAACGGAAAACACTGTTCCACATTGTGATGTCATGTAGTAATCAGGGTTCCTACAGTGTCTTAAAAAGTCTTAAAAGTAGTGAATTTATGGATTTGGAAATAATATCTTAAAAAGACTCAAAAAAAAATAAAGACTTACAATTTGTGCACTATGTAACTTCTCTGTATCACATTTCTGCTCAAAAGTTTAATTTGTCAATCACCATTATTTGGTTAAATAACGTTGCTGAAATAAAGACCAAATTGGTCAAATTTGACCAAAATCTCTCATTCACAGCTCATATAAACCAAGCTTGTAAAACTGCATATTTTCACCTGCGAAACATAACTAAAATCAGAAATATTTTGCCTAAAAATGATGCTGAAAAACTTATCCATGCATTTGTTACATCCAGACTAGATTACTGTAATTCTCTGCTCGCCGCCTGCGCTAAAGGTACTTTAAGAAGCTTCCAGTTGGTCCAAAATGCAGCGGCCAGAGTCCTAACAGGAACTAAAAGACGTGATCACATCAGTCCTGTGTTAAAATCACTGCACTGGCTTCTTGTCGAGTTTAGAATTAAATTCAAAGTTCTCCTCCTGACATAGAAAGCCTTAAACAATATGGCCCCATCATATCTTCAGGATGCCATTGTCCCCTATCAGCCAAATAGAGCACTTCGCTCTCAGAATGCAGGATTATTAGTGGTTCCTAGAGTGTCTAAAAGTACAGTGGGGGGGAGAGCCTTCAGTTACCAAGCTCCTGTGTTATGGAATCAACTCCCTGTTGATGTTAAACAGGCACCCACAGTCTCTTTATTTAAGACCAGGCTTAAAACCTTCCTCTTCGGAATAGCTTATGACCAGGTTACTTAGTTGATGTCACTAAGATAAGCTGCCGCAGGAGATAACAAGCTGGGGGAAGTGTGGCAACCTGAGCACTGTCCTCTGTTTCCTCCTATTTTCTCATCAGCATCACTTACTATGTTCTCATCTGTAGCCTCGTTCATTGCTATTCACATAAAGTTGTCCCCTGTCCCACTCCACTGTGGAGTGGAACTCTTTCAGACGCCTGATGGCAGCTGGATCCCTCTCCTCCTCTCCCGGCTCCTCCTCGTCGCCCGGCTCCTCCTCCGCGCCCGGAGCGTCCTCCTCGCCCGGGTCCGCCTCATCGCGCGGCTCCCCCTCCACGCCCGGCCTCCTCGTCCTCGCCCGGCTCCTCCTCCTCGCCTCGGCTCCTCCTCCTCGCCCGGCCTCCTCCTCCTCGCCCGGCCTCCTCCTCCTCGCCCGGTCTCCTCCTCTTGCCCGGCCTCCCCTCCTCGCCCGGCTCCTTCCCCACCTGGGTAGCTGTGGCCATACCGAACTGGCCCACGGGCCTGGACATCTATAGCCTGTCCGTCCATGGGAGTGGATCCCTCCTTCACTGTAGTTCTCCCCGAGGTTTCTTCTTTTTCCCAGGACCCTGGGTTTTTTGGAGTTTTTCCTTGCTGAGAAGGAGGGTCTAAGGACAGGGGATGACTGGACAATGTTTCATTTGCTGCTTTACATGAATGTTGTTTTTTCCTGTTTTGATATGTCTGTGTGTATGTTTGGCTCATCCATATCTTGGAACGCCCTTAGAGGCAACTGTTGTTGCGATTTTGGGCGCTACAAAATAAATTGAATTGAATTGAATTGAATAAAGAGCAGTGGAACCAATAATTGAGAATGCAACGCAGCCGAGGGTTAAAATCCTCCAAACACGTCACTGAAAATCATATGCTACAGAACCACAAGAAACAAGCTGAGCAGAAGAGGAATATCAAAGACCATCCTAGCAGAACAAAGTTAGATCAACGCTGTTATGTTGTTTTTTAACGTTGGTTTTATGTTGCAGAACAACACTTTTCATGCTGGAGTTATGGGGAAGAGTCTCTACTCCTCATATTCCTTTGTTTGAGAAATAAATCAACACAAATTCAAGAATTTGGTTTTTCTTTGCCGGTAGCTCTGTGAAATAGGTCATGAAATATTCCTCCCCTTTTTTTTAGGCCAGTTCGACTATGGTGTGCTGTCGCACACAAACTATTCTTTTGTTGGGCAGTGTTATTTTGTCTATTATTTATTATTTATTTAATTTTTATGTCGGTCTCAACTTTGACCAGTTGGGGTTTCTTTTGAAGATGTGCCCACATTTGTGTTTGTAGCTGTTTTTAAAGTTTCATAAATGAAAATGTGGCAGAATTAAATGTCTACATAGGATTACATTATGACGTTTAATCCAAGATGGCGGACTTCGGGTTTGGGAGGGGGGCGTGGTCACAATATTTTTTTTATGTTCCTATTCCCATGATGCATCTGTGTACCAAATTTGGTTTGGCATCATGTTCCCATCATGGCAACATGATGGGAGATGGCGTGTGGGCGTCATTGACTTTTTTCATCATGACCCTGTCACAAATGTGTGTACCAAACTTTGTATGTCAACGGCAAAGTCATATTTTGTTGTGTCATAAACCTTCCTAGGGGGCGCTATGGTGCCCACTTAACATTCATGCCGAGGGTTTCTTAAATCTGATTTTGACCTGCTTCTTAGCCCAGGTTAGTTCTAGTTTAGGCCTGTTCCTGAGTGTGGTGTTGTTGTGGGGCAATCAGAAAGTACTGTGAGAGGAAGCAGCCAATCAGCACGCTCCACAGTCTAGTGGAGGGAATTCTGTATGTTCTGTTGCCGTGCAGACTTTGGCAGTATTGATATTTACCTTTGGCCCATATGCTTCAAGTTTTGGGATAGTCCTGTTTTAGATGTGGACTATTTCTGCTCTAGACCAGCTGTAGTCCTGGTTTAGACTTGCTTTAGTCCTAGGTTAGTCCTGACCTAGACCTGGTTTATTTAGTACTTGTTTAGACCTGAAAGTCCCAGTCCTGGTTTTTTAGTTCTGGTTTAGAGTCATACACTGTATACAGTCAAATGTGCTGCTCAAAAACAGCCTGGCTCTGGCCCCTCCCCTCCACACGTGTGATTGGCTGCTGTGGCCTGGTGACAGCCAATCAGCAGCGGTGTGATGTGTGACATCAGCGGTATATAAGCCTCAGCAGAGCAGCGCCTCTTTGAAAGTTTTCAGTTTTCTACCAAGACTTTCCCCCTCTGCGACTTGAGCGTAAATCCTCTTTTGGACCAAGCCAAGAAGCATTTTCTGATCCCCTGTGGATTATTTAAACTCTCTCTCACTTCGATTTTACCTTGGACTCGACCTAAAGACATCTAAAGGTAGGTCAAGTTTATTTTCTCTCTGCAACAGGATTAAAGTAGACAAAATGATGAATATTATTAAAAATTGTTCATGTTGAAAAAAATTGTAATTTGTTTAACTGCATATTTAGATTTATTTTACTTTAGATGTGATATTTGTTTAGAACTAGTTTAGTCCAGACTGTGAGCAGAGGCAGCCACTCAGCACACTCCACAGTCCAGGAGCGGGAAATTTGATGAACTCTTGCATGACCAACAGCAATACTGTGTTTTTCAGGACACTTGTTCTTTGCCCCTTGATTTAGGCCAAGAAATACTGGATCAGTACTTGGATGATATTTTAAATCTGGCGCCGAACAGAGGGCAACAATCCAGTGAGATTGCTCTCAGATCATGAGAATGAAGCCAAGTGGTTTCCATCTCTATTTCCCCTCGGACGCTTTACATTTAAAAGACCTGTACAGATAACTTTGATGCGTTATTTAAATTATAGAATAATGCATGCCGATGGACGATTTTCAAGTTTACTTTATCTATTTTACGCGTACTACATATCGGTTCTTCAACAGGTAGTTTCAAGCATATCCATTGCACTTCGAAAAGGGGACACAGTTAAATTGGCTCAGTGCAGTGATTCAAATATTAAAGACACTCTGAGAACGATGCTGGAGCATGATAGTGGATACCGTTTTCTTAAACCTATAAGAGGAAGTCCAGCAAAAACAAACCCGAAATTTGAGCCGTTGTCACGGCAACACCGTTTGATCTGTTAAAAAGCTTTAAACAACTTTTAATGTCCCACTTGTTGAGATGACACTGAATGATTCTGGTGAGGCTACGTCAAAAACCCTAGGACAAGTTTGTTAAAGTACAACGACAGGAAAATGCGCCTTTGCCACCAGGTTACACGGTCTATCCAATATGGCCGACTTCCTGTTGGTTGCCTAGCAACTGCGTAATATACTTTTTTGTTTCTATTCCCATGATGTATCTGTGTACCAAATTTAGTTTGGCTACACCAAATTTTTTGTCAGGCTTCCTATTTGCGAGGACAGATGTTTGGCCTGTTGCCATGGCAACACGATGGCAAATGGCGTGGGGGCGTCATTGACTTTTTTGATCGAGACCCTGTCACGAACATATGTACCAAAATTTATATGTCTATGACAAAGTACATTTTTGCTCCAAAGTAAATCTCCCTAGGGGGTGCTATCGCGCCCATTTGAGATTTTCTTATATTCTGTTCAGGGTCGGGGTCTCCACCAACGCTTAAAGTTTGAATGAAATAGGCCAACATTTGTACGAATTATCGCTCTTCGAAGTTTGATGGCGAGCCGCAAAAACGTACCCGAAATTTGGGCGGTTGTCACGGCAACACCGTTTGATCTTTTTAAAAGCTTTTAACAACTTTTAATGTTCCACTCGTCGAGATGACACAGAATGATTCTGGTGAGGCTACGTCAAAAACCCTAGGACGTGTTCGTTAAAGTACGACGACAGGAAAATGCGCCTTCGGCGCCACATCGCACGATCAGTCCAATATGGCTGACTTCCTGTTGGTTGCCTAGCAACCGCGTAATTTTTTTTGTTTGGAATGACAAGACCTATCCACCACCCGAATTTAGTTTGTCTACGACAAAGTTCATTTTTCGGGTATAGCCATACAGTAGGTCAAGCCATTTTTTTGAGTTTTTGGATGTGGAGTATTTGTAAATTCCTACTTTGGCGTTCTTGAATTTTGTGCAAAATTTCATGAGTTTTCGTTGGTGGGAAGTTGCCGAACTGTGTTCGGGTAGCGGAGGAAAATAATAATAATAATAATAATAATAATAATAATAATAATAATAATAACAATAATAATAATAATAACAAGAAGAAGAAGAAGAAGAAGAACAATATAGCGCCACGAATGGGGGCACATATACATATCACTGGAAACCACTCGTGTCCAGTAATCGCACCCATGGGGTCAATTGTCCTCTTCCTGACCTCTTCGGTTTCTCACATACCCAGTGCACGTTTTTGGCGTTTACCCGACTTAACGATTACAATTATGCCGCTGTCGCGGCAATGGGCAATGCCAGTCTGTACTACTGGATGCCATGAGTGTCACTGATGAGTGGCATTGAGTATTTGATAAGGGGGAGAGTGCATGGGCATCACATGCTTTCATAATGTGGGGGGGAGACAGTGGCGGGGGGTCTGGGGGTTAAGCTAGCTGATAATACTGACCAGCTGGCTAACTGCATTAACATTTCCACCATAGTAATTTTGACTTACTTTCCGTTTCTTTGTCAGGAATTTCCTTATGTCCATTAGTGTCTGTCTGGGAAGGGAGCAAATATCAAAACACTGCTCATCAACCAAGAATACCTCCAACCACCAAGAAGGATCTCTTACTGTTAGCCTAAGCTAAAATAAGCAAACTTACTCCTAATATTTCATTATTCAGTTGAACATTGATTTAACATGGCCTAGGCTTAATTTTGAGGGACAGAACAAAAATAGGGTTTTGACAAATGCTGGATGCATCACATGCAGCTTGTGGTTTTGACAAAAAGCTGGATGGGACAAAAAGCTGGATGGGGCCTCCTTCGAGCAGCCTAGAAGCTAACTGTTGCACTGACGATTCACTTGCATGTGATGAGTTCCAGGCAACACACGCACAGACAACCAACATAGAAAACCCGGAGCGGATTGTCAGTGGTATGTGTATCTCTCAGCGATTAAGTGGAATGGATTGTTTTGGGAAACAACGCTGGATGAACTTTTTGATGAGTCTTAGGCAACACGTGCGCACACAGGCAACACGGATAACCGGAGCGGATCGCCATTAAGTGGAATGAATTGTTTTGAAACAACGCTGGATGAACAAATAATTTTTTTTATGATTAATGTGGGGGGGACAAAACGAACAATTCTGAAATGTAAGGGGGACGTGTCCCCCTCACATTGACTTGATGCGACGCCCATGGGAGAGTGCTTCACGCTCGGTGTTCATGGGTGCACATGACATCATGATCTTCGTGCATGATGTCATGTTCACCCTGCGTTTTAGGGTGAACAATTACAATTATGCCGCTGACGCGGCCATGGCGATGCTACTGTGCCAGGTCAGCGGGCACCAGTCAGTGACATGAGTGCCAGTGTGATTGGAAAGGGGAGAGCGCTTTGTGCTCTGTTTGCGCGGCAGTGCTTCGCACTGCTGAACAATCACAATAGGCCCTACGCCGCAGAGGCGCTCGGGCCTAATAATAATAATAATAAGTTGAAATGTTTTAGATCAACTCAAATAATTTTGATCCAACAGTCAAATATTTTAAACACCACTTACTTTTTACCCTAGAAATTGAATTGATTTGTCAGAAATGTTTCACAGTATGGCATTAAACTTATAATATTCTTTCTTGGAGACAAACAGACAATGGCCAGATCTGTGGAGAGGCGACCCCGCTCACAGTAAGAATGGGTATTTTTAAGGGATTTTTGAGCTAAAAATAAATGTAATTGAAGAAAATGCAAGATATACTGTATATGTTTAATGCTATATTGTGAAACATTCAAGGCAACAATAACATCTCCTTGGCAAAAGCAGGTAGTGAACCCCCAACAGAAAAGTTACATAATGTACCTTTAGAATGACGTGAAATGAGGAGTGTTTTTGCGAAGTCTATATGTATTTTTCAGCTTTTGGAATCAAACTGTTTGACTTGATTTAGAATTTTAACTTCTTTTTAATATAATCCGGTAAAATGTCAAAGTAAATGTCATCCAGATTTATTTTTTAATCAACCTGCAAACGGTTTTGTTCAAAATGTCTCAAAATTTTTCAGAAATATCTACCATTTGCAAAGTAAGTGTCCCTGTGTCCCGTTCAATTCTTCAATAACAAATTCTGAATTCAGGTCATTTTCACTCCTGTCGATTTTCATAATGCATTCTGGGACATGACAGCCACAATAAAGACGTGTCTGAGGCCTTAAAATGGACACGTTCAGAACAGGATTGAAGTATATTGAGTTTATGACAATGATATTTGGCTTGAGGCGTGCGTGTTATAAATAAAAGGTGTCAGGATAACCTTGGATGAGCCCCACAGCGGTGACCACTACAGCAGGAGTCTCCAACTGTGCTCCACGTCGAGATTTTTGTTTCATTCCAGATGGGTTTTTTGGCAAAAATTATATGCTAAACTAGCACTTAGTGAAAATTGGCATATGGGTCAATGACATGACGCTGTCCAGTTGCAATTTCCTCAGTTAAAAGAGTTAAAATTTCATAATAATTCACCACATTCTGTTGTACCTCTGACCTCCATGGAACCAAATCATTTTTTTCAGAAATTATCAGTACTTCTGCACTTAAAGTGTTAAAATGTCATGTGGTGTGACCGTGCATCATGTGGTGTGACTAATAACAGCAGGAATTCTATGGCTGGAGTTTTAATAACAGACAAAGTAGACTTGGGTGAATGGGATTCTTTAGGCATTTTTCTTCATTTGATGCATTTTCCAGGGCAGTAGTTTGGTCTTTAAACACAAGCAGTTGACTGTCATATTGAACAGCAAAAGAAAATATCAATATGCATTAAAAATCTAAAGAAATGCAACAGTTTGTTTCTATACACTTCATATTACTCAGAACTTAGATTAATATCTCAACTATGTTTTAGAAAATAAAACCATTTTACCGCATAACATTTTACACTAAAAATGCTTAATATAAATGTTGAACACAGATTTATGCACCTGACACTGTAAATACTTGAAAAAGTTTAATACTCGACCACTGCTACATTCCCATCAGCGAGGCTTATCGGTTCTTCCCGAGGGCTCCACTGGGCAGGTCGGACCACACCACGTTGCTGCTCATCCCGAAATATCAGCAAAAACTTAAATCCAGCGGAATAAAATCCAAAGTCGTGCAGTGCTGGTCAAGTGCTTGTATCGACACGCTGAGGGGCTGCTGCGAATGCACTAAGTAGGATGTATTCAGTGCAGCTGCAGCCAGCCTGGAGTTAGCGGACACGGTGACGTCATACGTCAACTTTTGCATCGAAACTTGCATCCCCACCAAAACTGTGAAAACGCACAGCAACAACAAGCCGTGGTTCACAAAAGACATACAAATTCTACGTAAGGAAAAGAACCAGGCTTTTATTGATGGCCATGAAGCACAACATAAGGTGGCTAAATACGTACTTAGAGCTGCCGTCAGGAAAGCCAAATCAAAATATGGAAATACATTAGAAAGGCAGATTGCCTCAAATGACACAAAGACAATCTGGAAAAAACTGAAAATAATGACAGATTATAAAAAAAGCACTGGCCCTCCACCTGTTAATGACCAAGACCTCCCAGATAAGTTAAATAACTTCTATGGGAGGTTTGAGCAGCTGCCCACTCCCTCCTATACCCCTCCGTTTCCCCTTCCAGTACCACCCTTCTACATCCAGGAGGAGGAGGTTAGAGCTTCTTTTTACAAGAATAAAAAGGGGAAAGCAGCTGGACCTGATGGGGTAAGCCCAACTGTTCTAAAACATTGTGCATCTCAGTTAGCCCCAATATACACCATCTTCAACTATTCTCTCCATCAGTGCTTCGTACCAAAGTGTTTCAAGGATTCTGTCATTATTCCCCGAAAACTAATAAAGTAACTTGCCTCAATGACTACAGACCAATTGATCTCACATCTGTTGTCATGAAATCATTTGAACGCATCATACTCTCTCACCTCAAAGACTTCTCCACACACCAAATGGACAGTTACCAGTTTGCCTACCGAGCTAATAGGTCAGTAGAGGATGCGGTGAACCTGGCTGTTCACCGGATACTACACCACTTGGAGACTCCTCACACCTATGCCCGTGTACTGTTTCTGGACTTTAGCTCCGCCTTCAACACCATTGACCCGGTCATACTCTTCAACAAATTGTTGGACATGAACATTCCTCTCACCCTATGTCAGAGAGAATGCAGCGGGTCAGGATGAATGGCCTCTCATCCCAGCCTCTGACCCTCAGCACCGGTGTTCCCCAGGGGTGTGTTCTCTCTCCCTAGCTGTTTTCTCTCTACACCCTGACACACTGACATCCACCCACAACTCTGTATCTTTATTCAAATATGCTGACGACACAACAATAATTGGACTCATCTCTGACAATAATGAACGTCATTACCGTAAGCAGATTTCTCATGTAGCCTCCTGGTGTCAAAGTAACAACTTGCTCCTCAATACATCTAAAACAAAGGAACTCATAATTGATTTTGCACGCTCCCCTTCACAGAAAACACCAATCACAATTGATAATGAAACGATCACCACTACAGAGACTGTGAAATTTCTTGGTACCCACATCAATTACTCACTAAAATGGAAACAGCATTCAAACGAAACATACAAAAAAGCCAATAAAAGACTGTTTTTCCTCAGACAATTGAAAAAATTCAGAACCAGACACAACATCCTTCTCCAGTTTTACACAGCAATAATTGAAAGTCTTCTCACTTCATCAATAATAGTCTGGTTTGGTAATTTGGACTCACATTCACATAACAAACTTCAGCGTATTGTAAACAAATCATCTAAAATCATTGGTCACACTCTCCCCTCCATAGACACACTTTATCACAGATGCATCACACAGAGAGCCAAAAGAATCACCTCATCCTGCCAATAATCTGTTCAAACTCATACCCTCTGGGAGGCGCTACAGGTCCATCATATCCAAATCTGTCAGATTCAAGGATTTCTTTCCCATTGCCATTCGGACTCTAAACCAATCCCGTTCATAACTGGATATTTATCTGTTGTGTGTGTTGTATCGTGTAGTGTGTTGTAAATTTGTTTTGTTCTGCAACAGACACAGAAGATGTGAGCATTTCTTGCTGTACTGGAAACAAATTCCACCAACTTGTGTGGCCATTAATAAATGATTCTGATTCTGAATAGAAAGTAATATTTTTTATATTTAAAAATTTGCCTGTTGAAAATCCTTATACATCATTGACCCATATACATTCAAATTTGGTGTTGTTTTTTTACTTTAAGCTACAGTTTGCAAGACAGCAGTAACGTAGGTAGCATCTAGTGATGAGATGCGAAAATACAACAGAGGCGGGTCAGCCAGTCTATTTACAGATGATAGCTTTAAAGAGCCTGCACCAGATTTTTTTCCCCCAGTATAAGCAGCTCTTGATATGAGACATGGGCATTTGATGAATCATTAACTTTTTATATTAAAATTATCAGCAGCTTTGAGCACATATGTTTACATGGCTCAGTTGCATAAACTATTAGCGCTAAAAAACAGCTCTTTCCTTGTGCGCTGATGTTGTCAGCTTCTGTAGGACTAAAGGACACGACTCAGTGGAATATGAGTGTTCTTTCTGTGACAGAGGGATGTTCTGCTGATGGTGAGTCTGTTCTGCACGTATGTCGCGTTGGAGATGGTTCATGTTTTCAGAGATTGTACGTGTGCAGGTCGTACGAGTGCAGATTGTACATGTGCCGGTTTATTTACTTTCACTCACTTTATGTTGGTCACTTTATTTATTTTGGCTAGTACCGATTAGTCGACTAATCTTGCCCATCCCTACTTGATATCAAATTAAAACGAACATATTAAACAGAACTTTATTGTCCCATAAGCAGTAAGTATGAGATCAGGATTTTTTAAAAATCTATTTGTATATGCCTGTGCATGTATATGTACCTGTAACTACAAGGATTTATGTGTGTATATATATGTATATACAGTAATTATGTGTGTGTGCGTGTGTGTGTATATATATATATATATAGATATGTGTGTGTGTGTGTGTATATATAGATATATGTGTGTGTGTATATATATATGTGTGTGTGTGTGTGTATATATACACATAGATATAGATATATACTGTAGATATACTGTAGATATGTATGCATATGATCCTTTTTCATTTTTTTTCTTTCTTTCTTTTCATGTACCTTTTACAATGATATTAATTTTATGTGCGAAAAAATAAAACTGCATATATACTATGACTTATACAAAGAAAAAAAAGCATTGAATAAATTGCAAATGTATTTTTTTTTATTCTATTTTGATACTATGGAATAGACTTGATGCTCAATACTGATTCTGATATATAAAATAGTAATAAAAACACTTTGTTTCAACAGTACAATGCCATTCTCAACATTAAATAAGAGAAATAATTATTCTGAGCTCATATGTGTGTAATCCCTCAGTGGTCCAGGTGGATTCCGTAGTGATCCTTGAGTGAATACTCATCTCTGTGCTCTTATATTTGCTCTGATACAGCTCAAGATCATTCTAAAGGTTCATTTCTGTCCTGTGAATGTGACTTTTTAAGCACTGACACTTGCTCAAATGAGTATTTAGTTTAGTAGTTTAAGTCTTAGTATTGCTTCGTATCTGATTTGGAATATTTTTGCCGTTTCTCTGGCCATACTCACAGGTCGTAGTCCATGACGGAGATGTGCAGGCTCACGTGGTCCATACTGTCCGGGGGGATGTCAAAGATGATGGCTTCATTGTACGTGGGGTTCAGTGTGTTCTTTTTGATGCTCGTCTTCTTCTTTTTCAAACGCCGCCCGTCACAGATGAGAGACACTTTCACATACGGATCTGAACAGTGGAAAGAGACAAGTGTCAGTCACATCACCCACAAAGACTGACAAAAGTTATGTGCAGGTAAGTTAAAGGGCCCATATTAAGCTATCTTCAAGTCTATGTTAGAATGTTGTTTCCTCATGACAAACATACCTGGAGTTTTGTTTCATTCACTCATGTTTAATGCACAAATCCTGCATATTTAGAGTTATTTCCTTTTAAGCTATGGAATATCCCTAACTTTGCTCAGCAGAATGGATTCTCATATTTGTGAGTTCAAAAACGAACCCATCTCGCTGGTGTGGTAGAGCTTGACCACTCACTTTGAGGTTTGTGTAGGCGCCAACAGACCTATTTTAGCTTCAACATGGACTATTTGGTTTGTGGAAAACGTGCAGAAGGTAAACGCTTTGTGCATTTGTTAGATTTTTTGGCCTGTTCCGCTGCTGTAACCCTTCATGAATTATGATCTTTTTCAGTGAGAGTTGTTCCAGATTGATAATGTGTAGAACTCACTTCAGAATGACATGTGCATCAATCGGGCCTGCAGGTTGATTTAAAGGTGCTCCATGTAACCTTTTTGTTTGGAGGTCCATCACCTCTTGTTTTGCCAATGTTCCACTGTTTAGTTTATCTCTCTTATCTTATATACAGCTCTGGAGAAAAATAAGAGACCACTGCAAAATTCTGTTTCAGTTTCTCTGATTTGACTACTTATAGGTTTGTGTTTGAGTAAAATTTTTGTTTCATTCTATAAACTACTGACAAGATTTCTCCCAATTTCCAAATAAAATATTGTCATTTAGAGCATTTATTTGCAGAAAATGACAAGTGGTCAAAATAACAAAAAGATTAAATATTTTCAGACCTCAAATATTGCGAAGAAAACAAGATCATATTCATTTTAAAACAACACAAAACTAATGTTTGAACTTAGGAAGAGTTCAGAAATCAATATTTGGTGGAATAGCCCTGATTTTTAATCCCAGTGGTTTTTTATACTTTTTCTCCTTAAATAGACCATTTTAGGGCAGAAGTGATCAAAAAAAGTTTTTGGCAACAGAAGTGTCATTGTTCCCCATTCATTCTGATTCTTTCAGACTGAACACGGACTGAAGAAGACAAAGATAAGAACATTTCCAGCACCAAAGTGTGTGTGGTTGTCAGAATCAATATTATATCAGCGGACTAAAGTTTTAAAGTTTTACTCACTGATCGCATAAGGATCTGGCAGTCAAACGCCATTTGTCCAAGTCAGCTTGTTGAGGAAATATTCTCGATCTTTTGATGATAATCCTTTCACAGACCTCAGCAAGCTGCTGAGTTCTGCCGTACTTCTGTTGCCCAATGCGTGTGAAACCGAGCCTACGTCATCAGAGTTTACTCACACGAAAAGGGTCAATAAGATTTGGTTCAGGTGATCACCTAGTGCCTCATGAAGCTCAACAGACGCTGGAATGGAACGGCTGTCACACATGTAGAGATGCTGATTTCAGAAAAAAAAATATGTCAGAGTCCTGCATGGGTCTGATTTTGACAACCCGTCATATCTCAGTCCACACCCGACCCGTTTTCCGACAGAATTGAAATAAAATTCCACCCTCGATCTGACCCGCTATAAATACAAACCAACAACCAAACCGCACCTGAAAATTTTATTGAAAAGTTTGTTGCCAAAATGCTTCCACACATTAGACTTGAGTTTATTCAAAGTGTTAGCAAAAACTTTATATTCCCCACTTGCTAATTTTCTTTTCATCTCCTCGGGAGTAATTTTGAACTGCAGGACATCACATGCATGATTTGAATATGAAACTGGGAAAGATTTGTGGGAATGTGTGCGCTGCAAAAACATGGATTTTATATCTAATCCTCTTGTAAAAACAATGGCTTTTTGCATTTCACTACAATACAGCCCTGTTTTTATGTTCTCTCATGTGTCCAACCCGACCTGAACCCCCATCCGACACAGCATAACATTTTTCACCCGTTTTATTCAAATTTGCGGTTCACCCGTCGGGTATCAGCAGGTACCTGAACCCGTGCAGGACCCTGATATATGTATGTTATCTTGTGTGTAGAATCCGTCAGTGGTCCAGGTAGAATCCATGGCAAAAGGCAGAGTTCATTTGTCAACTGGACCAGAGTTTCAGACACCATCTGTCTCCTCAAGCCTAAATAAAATTAAAAAAAAAACAGGTGTAGCCAGGTCAGGCTCAGAGGTGTGAAAACACTCATTATGGCCCTGTATGATTGTGCTCATTTGACCCCACTATCAAGTCTACTTCTATAGGCCTATGTAACCACTACTGTAGGCTAAGTTGGCTGGGCTTTCGTTTATGGCAATCAGCGTATTAGAACTGTACCATAGAGTGTATATATGAGTGGACTAAGTGAGTGTGACATCACCCACAGCATTTAGCGCTGCTCAAATGAGGCTCGTGATGTCACGGATACAGGAGCGAATCTGGAGCCAGGCTCTGTGTTATGAATAGGATTTTTTTGACAGACAAAATAGCGAAAAAAAAATTCAGGATCATGTGTCGTGGGTTCATACGAACATTTTAAGACCAAAATGACGAGGCTCAGTGCAGAAGTTACAGAGAGAGAGGTGATAAGATCCCAATGTAAGTCAGTGGGGAAAAGGGAGAGAAGGAGCTGGAAGAGCCTCCTGGAGCACTTCCTGTTTGGTACGTGGCAGCTAACGGGTTATCTTAGTCCACTCATATATACGGTCTGTGGACTGAACAGAAGAGACCAGGTTGTTTATGGAGCTTGCATATGAATGACAAAACAAAGGTTTATATTTAGTCACTGAAATATATTTGTAATAAATTCTCAAAAAAGTAAGCAGTAAAGCAAGTAAAAAGAAAACAATGATTCAATTAAACAAGAACAATTTAAATAAAAAAATAGATAAATAAAACGTGTTCTTTGATTGGTCCAGTATTTTGACCTTAAGAGAGTTCAGTTCATCTCTTTGTCAGGATTTAGATCAGTTCGGGTAGAACCGCAATTGTAATCCAGTTCGGTTCGCGTATTTTGCGTAATCCAAGGACCGCAGGTAAAAGAGGAAAAAAGTTCAATCCTACCGGCTCGCCATCAGAGAAGAGTTCAATATTCACAGTTCCTTCCAAAAAAACCTGACCACTGAGTCATAAGTTATCGAGAGGATGTAAATAAGGTACAGAGGAGCAGACAGGTGCAGAGCTGTTCCGGATATTTATCATTCAGCCAATTAGAAGATGAGCAAATCAGGGAGGAGCACTGATCATGCAAGGGTAATGCTAGGTGGAAGGGGTTACACCTCATGGGCAAAAGAAACTGTAAACCAGTAGGGTATTAGTTTCAGAGTAATTTGGGGTATCTAACTCCTTTCTCTCACAGGCAGATATAAGTCAGTGTCCTCCAGCGTTTGACCAGAACTGAAGAAGCAGCTTGGATGAGCGAGGGAACATCTTCTACTTAAAAGTCTTGTCCAGTTGACAAATTGAACTCTACCCTTTGCCATGCGTTTATCTTTTATATGATCTTCTCTGTTGCATTTGTTCAAATAGCTTGTTTTTTTAAAGGCCGTGTTCTTAGTGGGATCACTTCTCCACAGATCTGACCTCTAACTTTGGCTTAGCAGCATCACCTGTTTATCTTCATGGAGATAATACCATACTGTGGATCATTCCAGACAAAGCAATAACATCTCTATGGAAACAAGTTCCATAGTGTACCTTTAAAATGGTAACGCCTCTCTTTACAAAACAGAATTTGACATTGTGACATCTTTAGTGACATCTGGATCTAAAAACGATCATTTGCATCCACTTTGGAGACATGTCCTCAAATAGCTCCAGAGCCATTCCAGAGTTATTCTCCAAAGGAACAAGCTGTTTTCTGCTGTATTAGTCTAACTCGAGAGGCCGTAATGTGCACTAAAGTAGATTGGTGTAAACAAACTTGATGGGGGGCGTAGATAGGCTGAATCACAACACAATAGGAGCCGTTTCACTGTGGATCCATCAGTGACGATTGGGCCCGGTGCTACTCAGGCACACATAAAACTCTGCTCGTAATTTATGAATAAACAAACAGCACCAGTGACTAAACAAGCCAATCACACAGGTTCACTTTGGCGTGGAAAGACTTCATAATACTGAACACATATTATGAAGTCTTTCCTCGCGGAGCAAAACTGTTGTTGTGTCCTTTGGCACGTCACCCACATCGCCTCATATGAATAGGGTGTGTGCGTTGGTTGAAGGGGCAGATGGCAGATGATAGCAGTAGTAACTTAACACCACCGAGTGTGGAGAATGAACAAATCAAGATGTAAAGCAACTAGTGCTGTCAAAACAATATTAAAAATGGATCCAATTAATTGCACCATTCAAATATGCTTAAGCATGATTAATCGCATTGCACACTCAGTTTTATGTTGAAACGCAAGTTCATTTGAAGCATTTAAAAAAATAATAATAATAAGGTTGTAACGATATCCAAGTCTCACGGTACGATATTTATTGCGATATCTTGGGAAAGTTCATGATATGGTGGGGAGGCTCATGATATTACAATATTCTACATAATAACAAGACTGACCTTATAAAATGCTTTGACCAGTCATTTGGTACAACATTTATTGTCATTAGGGATGGAACGATATCCAAATCTCTCTGTACCATATTTTCACCATATACATCTCACCATACCAGATTTATTGCAATATTTTGTGGAGCCACAAAACTGTGAATCTGCTCCTTTTTCCTCTAAAAATGCTTCACAAGACTTAATCCAAAGAATGAAGATTTCAAAATGCTTAGAACAATTATTTCTTCATGTAGTCTGCACTGAAACAGAGCAAAGGTTCATGGTCTATGTAGTTCCCTCTGTTTTTTTTTTTGTTTTTTGTTTTTTAGCTATTTCTGCATCAGAACTATTCATTTAAGCCAGTCTTTCTGGCTTTCTAGGGGCTGCTGGGGGGGTTTCTGGTGCTGCCGGGCGGGCAGCACCAGAAACCTAAAATAAAGTGTAATTGCACATCCACTAGAGTCGTTGGCAGTGACGCTCCCATTATCAGTGTGTGCAGTATTAGCGCTCTAGTGTGTTTTTTTTTTTTTTTTTGCACCAAGCAAATGCACACACAGCACCGAGCAGGGGATCTGAAGTGCAGAGAACGAATTGTTTGTAAAGCATCTGTATCGCTTGGCTTCACTGTGGCTATGGTGGGAAACGAGGAACGGTCGTTGTGTTTACTGTGTCTAAAAATGTTTTCATCAGATAGCATGAGGCTAAATAAATGACAGCATCACTTAAAGACATTACACCCATCACGCTGATAAACCACCTGAGTTTTTTCAGTGAAAAGGTGCCAAATATCACCAACAATCCTCCCGCTTTGTGAATGCTTCTTCAGCAAACCAGCAGCACTGTGAGCATCATATAAGGAGGAGCAGACAGCAGAGGAGCTGATCCTGCTGCAGCTTTAGACATGGTTTCTGTCACGCTAGATACCATGAGTGTCCCAAACTATAACATGAACATCTTCATCATCTTTCATCATCTTTAAAAACAAGGACAGAGGAGTGGACCGCCTCATGACGCAGGTGAGCACAGCGCGGGATACAGACGGGAGTCGCTTTGGAGACGCAACTAAAACGTTTACTCTCGTATGTTGGCGACTGAAGGCGACAGTGCGATCTGTTGACTTTTGGTTGTGGTTCTGTGGTTCTTCAGAGCATCCCTAGGTCCCTGGTTTAAAGGTCTGTGTTGGACACCTGGAATGCGCTTTCACAATGTGTCCTGTGCCGCACTTTTGCGTCAGGTCCTGTGGGAGTGCAGCACTCTACCCTGGTTTAGTCCTAGATCATTCCTGGTTTAGTCCCTGTTTAAAACCTAGTTTAGTCCCTGCTTTAAACCTAGTTTAGTCCCTGGGTTAGACCTGGTTTAGTCCTAATTCAGTCCTAGTTTAGTCCTGGTTCAGTTCTGGTTTAGTCTCTGGTTTAGTCCCTGGTTTAGTCCTGGTTTAGTTCTAATTTAGTCCTAAATTAGTTCTGGTTCATTTCTGGTTTAGTCCCTGGTTTAGTTCCTGGTTTAGTCCCTGGTTTAGTCCTAATTCAGTCCTAATTTAGTCCTAGTTCAGTTCTGGTTCAGTACCTGGTTTAGTCCCTGGTTTAGTCACTGATTTAATCCTGAGAGGGGGCGTGAAATGTTTTCATCTTCCTAGGGGGGTGTGACAAAAAAGAAGAAGCAGTGATTTAAGCAAAGAGACTTGTGATTCGATATATTGTGATGGTCCATGATATTATTGTGAGACCTTTGATTATTTAAATCATAATTTAAAGACCCGCTGACTAATTTAAGTCTAGAAAGTGTGTTTCATAATAAATTTGAGTGACCAAATGTTCCAGGTTAATGTGCATGACCAAACAACAGGTTTCATTGCTGCTTGCAGGTGTAAGTAGCTCTTCTGGTGACTAATACAATAGTCGGCTTAGTGTCTTGGTGAAATATTTAACCCATATTTCTTGTTTAGCGCTCACACTGACTTTTATTTTCCTCATGGAGAGCACATTGTTTTACTAGAGATCTGAGTGGTGTCTTTGGTTTAATCTGCCACAGGGAGCAGTTACCTGACCAGTCAAAACCACACGCTTTGACAAAACTTTACAAAGACGAGTGGATCTGGAGCTGTGTCCTGTCTCCCTGATTTTAGAGGGCTCTTTACAGAATCAGCAATCAAATCTAAATATCTTTTGTTTTGAATGTCACAAGATCTTTGGAGAGGAGATGTTTTCCGCTTTTGAGGGACACATGCTACAATTTTATCACCTTATGTTGTCCAGTTCCAACCCTTCTGGATTCACACAGAATGTAGAAGAGACGGCTGCTCAGGCAAGTGGAGCAGAGCCGTACCACATGTCTCACTCTGCACTTGTAAACTGAGCAATCTGCACTGGTCCACATGAAGACTAATGGACTTTATGTGTTAATGTAACGTTTGTCAGCACATCTCCTGAGCTCAGCGTCTCTGTCAGGTAAAGCCTCCCAGACAAACTTGTGCATGATTGGTCAAAACAGGCCGCATGATTAATCTGCATTAACTCGTGCATGAGGCATCAATTTGTGCCGCCCAATTTGGGCGGCACGGTGGCTGAGTGGCAACACTCAGGCCTCACAGCAAGAAGGTTGCGGGATCCCCGGGTCGCCCGGGCCTTTCTGTGTGGAGTTTGCATGTTCCTCCCCGTGTCTGGATGGGTTTCCTCCGGGTACTCCGGTTTCCCCCATCAACCCAAAACATGCCCGCACCCCTATGAACCAACATCAAGGACCATGATGTCCGCCCTCCTGTGGGCTCACCACCTGCAGAGGGGTTCATAAGGGGGGTCAGGTGCTATGAGTATTGGGCAGCACGCTGCCCCCGCGACCCAGCTGGATTAAGCGGGAGAAGATGGATGGATGGATGGATGGATGAGGCATCAATTTGGTTTTGATTAAAGGGACAGTTCAGAATTTTGTACACAGGGCCCCATTTCCTTGTGAGCTAGAGTGTTGGAGATGTGCGGAGACACTTTTTAAGTGGGTAAGACTGTTTTTAGTGGCAGGACAACTATGGCCATTGACATGCACTAGCCTAGCACCAGCAACCTCTGCAAATACAAGGACTGGATGGAAGATTTAAACAAGTGTCTGCACATGTCTCCAACACTCTGGTTCACTAGGAAATGTCAAAAATTCCAAACTGTCCCTTTGACTTTGAACATCTGGAAAAGTCTATTTTTGTCAGTAAAAAACACTTGTAATAAGAATTAGAGTTGTGGCATTAATGAGGTCATCACTAAACCTGAATTATTCATATTAAACTTTTGGTTCATTATAAATTATGTCTTTGTTAATCATTTATGTCATGATTTTTATACAATCACAATCCAGTGACAGTATTTCTGACATTTAAACTCCAGTCTCCTACCAATTGGGATTAAAATCAAGCCACTGAGTCAGTTCTTTTTCACGTGCCTTTTGCACGGGGAGAGCATGGCCGTGCGTGCAGCTCTCTCTAGGCTCGTCCACGCGGCTCTTCCAAAGCCCCTCCCATTGCAGCACACCTTTATTTGGTTCAAACAATCCATCATGTCAGTACAAAGGCAACCTGATCAACGTATACATAATCTCGTTAAGCTTACCACAGATAACATAGTGAAGTATATCATGACTTTGTTTTACATTTCATCAGATAGTACAAATTTACGATGGGAACCTAGCTCAGTACGAAGCAAGAGGTCACAAGAGGTCACACATCTGGTTTTAGCAGAGATAGTGTTAACACAGGCTCTTTCATCCTCTGAGCCTGCCTTGTACCATGAGACTGTTTGATGTACATTTTTTAATAACCTCATCATTATAAGCATTTTATTCTAACAATTTATTAAAGGGGCACTAAGTTTTCTGTCATCTGCTTGTTTCTGATCTATGTTCTAATGTTGTTTCCTCGTCACAAACACACTGTTGTGTTGTGTTTTGTTTCATTCACACACGTTTAACACACAAATCCTGCATATTTAGGAGTTCTTCTCTCAAACAGAAAACACTCAACCTTGTGATGTCACGTGGTAATACAGGAAGTGCTCCACTGTGTTTTTAAACTCCATACACCTTCACTGGAATCATATGAATGATTTTTAGCCCTGGAATAGACCATCTTTACTAAACTAATGCCCTGTTTACACGTACATGGATATTTTTAAAAACAGAGAAATTTCCCTTTGTTTGTACCCATCTTTTACATGCAAACGGAGAATTTGCCTCTGAAAACGAAAAACTCTGGAGATTTTGGAAAACTTTTGGTTTCGCGTTTTAGGCAGTTGATGCCAAAGTGAGACCAGTGTTAACGTTTTTCTATGGTGATGATCATGGAAGCGTCAGAGCAGCAGTCGCGTTACTTCTGCTGCAAACACTTGTCATGAGTTTGCATTTGCACAGCTGATGTTTCATATTGATGAAGAGAGACGAATGAGGCTCGGAGGTCAGCAATTTTCCCTCTTCTCCTTACGACCCGAAGACCCAGTCGCCATCACCACTAACACCGTTTTTGGGTCCAACCTGGGTGGACCGCTGTCTGGTGGGATCAGTTTGAAAATGTGGTTGTCCTGGAGGAGTGGGGTGAAAATTTTAGAATGTTGCGGTCATCACTGCTGTTACTCTCCGACTTGCTGCGCCAAAACTACTGAAACTGAGGCCCCGTTGGCTGCAGAGTGTTTTCCTTCTTCCTACACTGGCCCCTAGAGGCTTGGCGTAGTTATGACGACGCTCGACGGTGTATTTATGCGGGTTCATGTAACCAGAAAGTTTTTTGAAAATGATGTGTGAAAACGGAGCAAGGGAAATATTTGTTTCTAAAAATATCCATGTACGTGTAAACGGGGCCTAAAGGTAAAAAGGAACTGTTTAAGTGAAAACTACTGCATCATGACATCACAAGGTGGAGCAGAGAAAAAAGCATTACTCGAACATGCGTGAATGAAACAAAACACAACTCCAGATCTGTTTTTGAGGAGATAACAGCATTCAAATCCAAACTTTTTACTGCCAAAAATAGACTTTTCCAGGTGCTCGCTCAGACTTTTAAATTCATGCATTGTAACATTCCAGGTAAAGCAATATGAACTTAATGAACCTAACTGTAACTTGGCTTGTTTTGGTCTCCATGATGATAGAAATGTTTAACATTCCAAACAAAGCAATAAAATCTCCACGGAGAAAAGCATTTGACAGACCATCCACCAGAAAAGTTACACAATGCATCTTTAAAGCCAATTAGAGTGCGGTTAGTGTAAAACGAAATCCAAAGTAAAGTGGAGAGAGACCTTTTACTATCTCTAAATTTCTAAAGAATATCCCCGGGCGTCTAAATAATGACATTCCAATCTATTAACGCCGGCGTCTTTACATTGTGCGAGCGATACGGTACAGCGTAAAAACAGGAGAGGTGCGGGAGCCTATTAAATCAGCAGGTGGACTGTTTGCTGACACGGCGGTAATGTGGCGCATGTGGAATCCTAATAAAGTGCTGAAATAAACATAACTCCACGCAGGGATGCAGAGGGGGGGAGCTCATTTTATCTTGACACGTTCGCAGCCTAAATATGCAAACATTATAAATCCAGACGAGTCGACGAACACGGTGCAGGATTGTGTTTTCCGTGTGCGGTACCTGAGTATCCGGTGATGTCCATGGCCTTCAGGTTTCTGCACTTGATGACGGTTAAAGTGAGGCGTCCGGCTGTGGGCAGGTAGCACAGAGAGAACATGATCTCGCCCAGGTCCACACTCTCCTGGAAGCGAAACAGCACAAGATACAAGAAAATTTAAATTTAAATATACAGTGAATGTTATAACATATACAGATCCTCACAGGACACACTAGAGCTTGAATGATTTGATTCATGACTCTACAAATAAATGAATAAATACAACATCAGATCATGACAACACAGGGTGTCACACCAGTTCACCAACATTTCACTGCCACTACAAAACTTCAGGACTTTTAATAATAATAATAATAATAATAATCATAATCATAATCATAATCATAATCATAATCATAATCATAATAATCATAATAATAATGCATCAGTTTGCGCTCTTTTGGACACTCAAAGACGCTTGAGGCGAGGCTCCAATCTGCACCATCGGCCCCTCCGATCACCACCATCACTCACACACACACACCACTTTCATACTAGGCAATGCGAGTGAAGTGTCTTGCCTTAGGACACAATGACTGTTTTTGTGACCGGTGCCCCCCTGTGGCACCTGGAATTCCCAGTGGTCTCCCATCCAAGTACAAACCAGGCCCGGCCTTATTGAGCTTCTGAGATCTGACGGGATCAGGCTTTGACAAGCCGGTATGGCCACGGCAAGTCTACTTTTTTATATTCTTATATATTTAACTAACACACCACATCTGCACATTAATAATAGACAAAAAAAGTATGACAATCATAACCTGCAAATAGCCGACACATACAGGTTTGTCTCTTTCATAGTGTATGGACAGACCAGGCCTCATGTGAAAGCTCAGAACCTCCACAGTTCCCTCCCTGAGCTGCAGAGGCTGCACTAGCACTGACTGGGGTTGAGGCAGTGTCAAAGAGTCCTTTTAAGTTTAATCCAACTGGGTTTCAGCTTTGAAACTGGCAACCCAAATGAAAGACTCATGTGAGACTTCTTTTGACAGCTTCTTCTCTCCGTAGAGATGTTTTACATGGAATGCTCCACAGTATGGCATTCAAGCTCTCTCATCTATCTCATCTAACTCCACCAGACTAAGTTACAGGTCACTTCTGTCGAGAGGTGGCTGCTACCTGTATTTTTAAGATATTTTCTGCAATAAAACACTGATAATTGATGACACATTATGTCATATTAAGGACTTTAAGGACTAGAGGAGCCTCTATTCCACACTCACTAAGATAGCTAGATAGATATGACTTTATTGTCCCTAGAGGGAAATTTGTTTCCACAGTCGTCATGACATTGTTGTTAACATTCACAGCTTCATCCAGGCTGTTAGGATCCTGAACTCTCTCTTGTCTCTACTCACCAGGCGGCTGGGAAGCAGGAATCTGCACCTCCCCAAGACCAGAACTCTCCAAAGAACAGTTGGACAGGCCCCCCCTCCAAAAAGCCTGTCTTGTGCCGTGCACTATATGACCCACAGAAGAATCTGCCTTATGCTCTGCACTAAACCATCTGCTGCTTTTATTCCTGCTGCCAATACCTGATCTGAAATAAAACACACTGTACTGTGCACTAGTGTTTTAGCTTCATGTATTTACTGTAGTGGTTAGAGATGATGTTATTTGTTGCACGTAAATGTTGTTCGGTCTTGCACTTTAATGTTTGTCCTGTTTACCCATAGAACAGAGAGAAAAGTCATTTTGATTCCTTTGTATGTGTAGTACATGTGAAGAAATGTGAAGAAATTGACAATAAAGGTAACTTTGAACTTTACTGACCTTAATGTGACATAACACTCTTGCGGTATATGGCGGTACATTTTAAAGAATTTTCATTTCCAAACATGGCATCGTAAGGGCCAGGCACAAAAATGCATAATTCCCTTGCACCACAGACGGAACATTTGCTGTGTTCCAGAGCAGTTAACATGAGGAGATTGTTCTAATTGAGCTGGGACACGGCGGCTCAGGGGTTCCAGCGCTCCACCACAAACCCTGTACAAATGTGTATGAATGTGAGCGAGTGATTGACGTAACCTCACTTGTGTCAGTCTACACCAGGGCAGCTGTCATTGCACTAGTGTCAAATTTCTGTATACAACTAATACATTTTTATTTATGTTGTTATCTAACTTTTCAGTCAGTGGTTTCTCTCCATGGATATATTATTTCTTTGTCCATAGTGTGGCATTATCTATCTCCATGGAAACAAGCAGGTGATGCTACCAGACCCGGGTAAATTCTATGACGACACTGAAGGTTTGTGAAGGCATTTTTAGAGAATTCATCGCATACCTTGTAACGGATTATTTTTGAGTCTTGTCCTAGTAAAGATATACTCGCTTGTTTCTATGGATATGTCATTGCTCTGCCTGGAATGTTCCACAGTATGACATTAAAGAGCTCTATCTTGCATTTATTCAATTACTGGTGGTTTTACAGCTCAAAAACACTTAGAAAAACAGGGGTTCTGACTGACTGGCTCACCTCTCCACAGAATTGGCCTGTAACTTGGTCTGCTTTTGACTCCATGAAGATAGAAAGGTTTAATACCGTAGTTTGAAACATTCCAGACAAAGCAATAACATCTCCACAGAGACAAGCATTTGACAGACCCTCCCTGAAAAAGTTATACAGTGCACTTTTGAGGTCATTTTCTCCACTGTGAGATGTCTGCAGCAAATGAGAAATTGTAAACCGGGACGACGGGGTATCTTTTATTCTCACACACCTGGGATACTGTCCTGAGGAACTGCAGATGTCGCTGTTGTCCTGCCTCCATCAGTAGGAAGACAGCGCCAAAACCTGTATAAAACAGCTGAGTGGACATGACACAGCAACATCACGTCACTAGTGAGCCGTCCAAACTGTCACGTATGAAAACAAACTCTTGGTCTGAAGAAAGAACCTAATGCTAAAACCTAAAGTGCTTAACTGTCTGATCAGCTACAACAAAACCCTGCTCTGGCCTCTGCGAGCTGTGAAAGGAGCTTATAAACTCATCATGGTGATTATTTAGGATGCTCTGAATGCATAAGGTGAGTAAGAAATAACTTTGGATCACTGTAAACTGTTTTAGCTCAGTTTTTCATGTTTTTAAGACAGTAAGAATTACATTTACAAGGATTACAATTCCAATTAAGGGTGTAACGATAACCAAGTCTCACAATATGTCACGGAATGAACCTCACGGTACGATATTTATTGCGATATCGTGGGAAAGCTCACGATATGGTGGGGAGGCTCACAATATTACGATATTTTACATAATAACAAGACTGACATTCTAAAATGCTTCGACCAGTCATTTGGTACAACATTTATTGTCATTAGGGATAGAACGATATCCAAATCTCTCTGTACCAGATTTTCATGATATAGACCCATTTAGAGGGGAAGTGATTTTAAAAAAAAGTGCATTTTGGCAGCAGAAATGGCACTGTTCCCCGTTCAGTCCGATTCCTTCAGACTGAACACGGACAGAAGATGGAGATAGATGGAGATAAAAACTTTTCCAGCACCAAAATGTCTGGTTGTTCTGTTTGTGGTTGTCAGAATTATACTACCGGTGGACTAAAGTTTTACAGTTTTACTCTCTGATCGCACAAGGACCTGGCAGTCGGACACCATTTGTCAATGTCAGGTTGTTGAAGAAATATTCTCGATCTTTTGCCAATCCTTTCACAGAGCTCGACAAGCTGCTGAGTTCTACCGTACTTCAACCCAAAATATGCACTGTAGGTGTCAAAGTGGTGTGTGTGAGTGTTGGTGGTAGCTCACTACCACCGGGTCTGGAGTGAATGAACAATGCTCTGTTAATAATGCTCTGTTAAGCGTCTTTGAGGACATGTGTCTGTGAAAAAGTGCTATAAAGTGCTATTGTAAGGCGACCTTGGGTGTCCAGAAAGGCGCCAAATAAATAAAATGCATTATTATTATTACTTCTATTGCCAAAATGCGTGCAAAACCATACCTACGCTGTTCACTGTTTACTAACACTAAAAGGGTCTAAACATCTCACAGTACCATATTTAGTGCAATATTTCGTGGAGGCGCAAAACTGTGAATCTGCTACTTTTCCTCTAAAAATGCTTCACAAGACTTAATGTAAAAGTGCTTAGAACAGTTATTTCTTCATGTAGTCTGCACAGAAATGGAGCAAAGGATCATGGTCTATGTAGTTCCCTGTTTGTTTGTTTTTTTAGTTTTTTTTAGCTATTTCTGCATCAGAACTATTCATTTAAGCAAAGAGACTTGTGATTCGATATATTGTGATGGTCCACAATATTATTGTGAGACCTTTGACGATACGATATTATGATATTTCGATTATTGTTACATCCCTAAGACCAATATTGTTCTAATCCTCATCCACGGTCTGTAGACTTTTTGTTTCTTGATTTTTTCCTGCCCCACTCGAGCTGAGGTCCGCTGAGGTGAAACCACATTTAACACACGGATGCTTTATTGGCCTTTGTCGCTCGTGTAATACATTCCACTTAGCCACAGCTTTGATTCCCAAAATGCCTCAAGGTTGGCTACGTTCATTTGGTGGGTTTAAAAATAGAGGCGGTGAAGTGAATCATGTAACAGTGAAAGTGAAAGCGAAACTAAAACGATTTCTGCGGTAAAGTCAAATGAAAATCAATGAGAGTGACACAACCACAGATAATTGAGCTGCTGTTCTTGGAAAACAGATCTGCACAGGCCTTGTAGTTTTGTAAGAATACGGCTCATTACAGACTCATTTCAAATAGGCCGAATGAGCAGATATGAAAGGGTCTGTACTTGATTTTTTGAGTAAAATTTGTCTTGTCCCAGTAAGTTACGCAAAATTGACTCTTGTGAGCTTTGAGCCATGTTATAATGTTATTACGTCCTCAAAAACCTGGAGTTGTGTTTTCTTTAATTCACATGTTTGAGTTGCCCTTTATTATCAGTCTGTCTACATCTGCAAAGCTCAAAATACTCAGTTCGACCTTATGATCTTGTGAATTAGTAGTTTTCAAGTTAACAGCTACATTTTACCTTATGTTCAATCCAATCCACTTTATTTCTTTAGCACATTTCATAAGCAGTTTCCAAAGTGCTGCAGAGTATTACAGAGTAAGAACAATAATAATAAAAATAAACACTTTGATTTATTATAGTATATATATATATATATATATATATATAGATAGATATAGATATAGATAGATATATATAGATATATATATAGATATATATAGATATATAGATATAGATATATATAGATATATAGATATATAGATATAGATATATATAGATATATAGATATATAGATATAGATATATAGTATATATTATATATTATAGTATATTGTGCACTGTCCCTGTCTCATAAAATAAATAAATAAACTGAACTAAAGTACCATATTTTTTGGACTATAAGTCCCTCCAGAGTATGTCACACCAGCCAAAAAATGCACAATGAAGAAGATAAAAACATGTATAAGTCGCATTTTTGGGGTGACATTTATTTTATAAAATCAGAGACCAAGAACCGACATTTCATCTTGAAAGGCAATAGAGAACAATCATTCGTTCATTTGTTTTTCAATATAGAACCAAAAATAAGAAAAACGAAAAAACAACTCTTCTTTATTATTTGTCTCTAAAACCAAAATGAAAAAAACAGATCACAATTTGTTTTTGTTTTTTCATTTTTGAATCATATATATGATTCACATATTTGGTCTATGGACTGTCCGTGTGAAAAATGTAATGTATAATTCACACCTGAGTATAAGTCGCACCACCCAAACCCTGAAAAAAGTGTGACTTATAGTCTGAAAAATACAGTAAATTTGATCATGCTAGTCCTAAAACAATAAAACCAAAAATAAGATAAGAGCGAAACCATAGAATAGCAATAAATCAATAAAACAACAGAATAAGCAAAAAAAAAACAAAAAAAAAAACACAGAGGACCATACAACTTGTGCGGTATTAAAAGCCAAAGAATAAAAGTGGGTCTTAAGATGAGACATAAAACACTCCATCGTGGGAGCTGTTCGGACCTGGGGGGCTGAGTGTTTCAGAGTTCGGGGCCGAACACAGAGAAGGCCCCATCCCCCCTGGTTTTAAGTCTTGTTTTAGGCACCACGAGCTGGAGCTGGAGCTCTTGGACCTCAAAGTCTGCCTGGGAATGTAAATTTGGAGGAGGTCCGAAACATTGTGGGGCCAGTCCATTTAGAGCTTTAAAAACAAATAATACAATTTTAAAATTAGTGGAGTTGGGCTAAGATGGGTGTAATATGGGTGTAATATGGTCTCTCTTTTTGGAACCGGTGAGCAATCTGGCAGCAGCATTTTGGACTAACTCTACTGATGGAGTATTGTTCTAAATGATTCTTGTGGAGGTATATGGAGCTTAACCCATTTATGTCTCAGCCTATTTTTTCTAAATGACTCAATTCAAACTCAATCTGTTGCTGAACTCTTTGGAGCACAGACAATTGGCTGAACTCTTTGTGAAGATGAGGCTCAGAAGTTTTAGCCTCTGCTGTACTCTAACTGTCTCTGCGCTCTCATTTGCATTGGGAACAGATTCTACAGAGTTCTAGTTCAAGATCGAAGTGAATATAAGAACAGGTATAGCTGGTGTCCCTGGGGATAGACTGAGAGAAGCAGATTGAGCTTTTGTTGGAGATTTAGGAACTTGGGTAATGAGGCAACAAGTCCACGCAGAATTCATACAAAATTCCTATTCAGTTTTATTTGATTTTATTTTATTTTATTTTATTTTATTTTTCGTTATTTTTGTGGCTTTGGAGTACAAACTGGTCCAGATTCTCCTCCGAATAATTGCTATGACTGAAAATTGTGGGTTACATTAAAGTTCCATTAAGGTTTTACTGTCCATGAGATCTATAGTTCCCTTTTATCAGAAACTGGACAAACAGAAATTAATTTTTAAAAAGTACAACCCCCTCGTAGCATGAACATTTTAAAAACACAGTGGAGCCCTTTCTGTATTACCTCATGACATCACAAGGTGGAACAGAGTGACAACTCCGGAGACATTGCAGGGTTTGCGCGTTAAACGTGAAACCGAACTCCAGGTACGTTTGCGACGAGGAGAAAATAAAAACTAGATCCAAAAGTGGTGTAATATGGGCCCTTGTAAGTATTGTATTGTTAGATAATCAGGAAGTGTGTGTTAGCATGCTTGGTATTGTTGCCTTTACTGTGATTGCAAAACTCCGTTCTGGTCTTTGAGAGTTGTGTAAAGTGCTTATAAACTCATCAGGGTTAATAATTAGGATGCTCTGAATGCTTAAGGAAAGTGGGGAGTTTTTTTTTTGTTTTTTTTTTTGCATGTATAGAAATGAAGTTGAGTCTGTTTCTCGTTGTTATCATCGGACTTTTCATTCTCAGTCGGTGCGAACGTGTATGTCTTTTCAATTATGGGTCATGTTGTGTGAAATTGCTATAAAACAAATCTGCAAATCTACCTATGGGGACAAGGGAGGCTCAACTCAAACACTATTCAATTAATTAAAAAAAAAAACTAAAAACTTTTGTGTGTGTCTAGATCTGAACCAGCACTGAACCAGGACTAAACCAGGACTGAACCAGGACTGAACCAGGAATAAACCAGGACTGAACCAGGACTAAACCAGGACTGAACCAGGACTAAACCAGGACTGAACAAGTACCAAACTAGGACTGAGCCAGAACTAAACTGAACCTGGACAGAAAAATGTGTCCAAGACTTAACCAGGACCAAACCAGGACTGAACCAAGACTAAACCAGGACTAAAGCAGGACTAAACCAGGACTGAACAAGGACCAAAGTGGAACTGAAATAGGACTAAACCAGGACTGAACAAGGACAAAACCAGGGCCAAATTGAACCTGGACAGCAAAATGCACCCAAGACTAAACAAGGACTAAACCAGGACTGAACCAGGGCTAAACCAGGACTAAACCAGGACTGAACCAGGACTAAACTAGGACTGAACAAGGACCAAACCAGGTCTGAACCAGGACTAAACTGAACCTGGCCAGAAAGATGTGTGCAAGACTAAACCAGGACCAAACTAGAACTGCAACAGGACTAAAACCAGGACTAAACCAGGACTAACCAGGACTAAACCAGTACTCCCAGACTACAGATATCATATTTCATATCATCATATCCATATTGCACTACAACATTTGAACTCTACACTCTGGAGTCAAACCTACAGACCCGATTTCTGTGGAACAAACCACAAACCGATTAGCATTTAGCTGAACAGGCAAGAATCAAATCTATTCTCAACAACACACTGCTGAATTCTTATTACATTATTGCAGCGTCATCTCCTATTAGTGGAAACACCGTATCATTTACATTTTTATAATGTCACATTAGCGAAGCATTAGGAGATGTAATTAGGGCATTAGTAATTAACAAACACAACTTAAAACGACTGGTAGAACTTAGTATTCAGAGTTCAGTATTAAAGGGGAACTCCTGCACTTTTGAAGCTAAAGTCCGTTGCTAGAGGTGGTGGAATGCTGTCAGAAGCCAAAAAACAGCACAGATCAGTGTTGCCTCAGTGGAGATCTCGCTGTGGCAGTGAGTCTGTCAAGGCAACAAACTAGTGTAGTGAATTCATGGATGTATAATAAGAGCTGGATAAGACACGCCCCTCTATCCGTGGCCGCAGATTGATGTGTGGCCGAGCGAGGTATTGCAGCCCGCAGCCCAAGAAAAAATCTCCCATAGAAGCACAATGCATTTTATGAGAAATCAAACTGCCCATGTTCGGCTGACAGGGCATCCACAGCTTTCATAAAAGTCGGATTTTGTAGTGATTCTTTTGTATTGTTACCATATGAACTTTTTTAAAAATGTTATCGTCAAAGCACCTAGAGATCAGCTTTGTAATAGTTAGCCTAGCCCCGCTCTGAGCCCGCGCTAGCTCCGCTCTAGCAGCTGGTGCTCTAATTAGTCAGAACTGTGTTTCTGACATCACAGCCCAGCAGTCTTGGGCAGCCCAACGTCACACATTGGGCTGCGTTGGGCTGCAAACAAAGAAGTAAATGCGGAAGTGAAAATCTTTTTTGCGGTCATGCGCCAATAAGCACAGACCATTGAAAACAATAGGGCGCCATCTTGGATTCATCTTCCAGATTTTATTATAGTTCTATGAGTGAATTGGACAGGTTTTTAGCTTCCACGTAAAACGCCAATTTACCACAACACCTCTTTAACCCATTTTACAACAGCCACGAGTCTAACAAACAAAACGCCCTGCCTGGCTCACTCATTAGTGTCTGGAAGAAGAGAAACTGAAAGTAGTTGAAGGAAAATGTATTTTTTTAGCGTTTTTCAAAAAATATAATTCACTTAAATTCACGTAAATAAATAGGATTAGAAACAACATCGGCAATCCAGTCTTTCGGTCTTTCACATGCGCAGTGGGAAATCAACAGAGGGAAGTGTAAGGCTGCTTATAAAGTTGTTTTCTAATGTTTCCAGACACTAACGAGTGAGCCAGGCAGAGCGTTGTAAGATGGGCTAAAGTGGTGTTAAACTTCTTCAGTGTGAAGCAAATTGGCATTTTACTGGGAAGCTAAATACTTGCCCCCATCACTGCACTAGTTTGTTGCTTTGACAGACTCACTGCCACAGTGAGATCTCCACTGAGGCAACACTGATCTGTGTCGTTTTTTTGGCTTCTGACAGTATTCCACCAACTCTAGCAACGGACTTTAGCTTCAAACATGCAGGAGTTCCCCTTTAAAGGTTGTTTTAAAGGATTTTTTTTGCTATCTCGTTATCTATTGGTTAGGTTGTCAATCAAACTCCCTACGTTTCTAGTCTTACTGACTTGCCTGCGCACTGGGATTATGTGGTTAATGTACTGCTCTCAAGACGCTGTTCATTCGACCAACGTTTTTAGCAGCTTTTTCGAACTGTTGCTTTCTCACAGTTTGCACAAAATTTGTTGATGGCAGTGAAGAATCCACGACCAGTTAGTTTCAAAAGAAAGTCTACTTTTGAGTTCGCTGAAAGAACAAGAGAAGGGGAAAAGGAGCAAATGAAGGTGATTCTTGGAGATTCCTTCCAGCGATGGCGCAACTGAAGTAGACAAAGGGGCTAAAGAATAATGAATAGTAAATAATGTAGCAGTGGAATTGAAAGTAAAACTAAAACGATTTATGTGGTAAAGTCAAATGAAAATCAATGAGGGCAACACAACCACAGATAATTGAGCTGCTGTTCTTGGAAAACAGATTTGCACAGGCTCTTGTAGTTTTGTAAGAATACAGCTCATTACCAACTAACTTCAAATAGGCAGAATGAGCAGATATGAAAGGACCTGGACCTGATTTTTCCCCTTGTATTTGAGTAAAAATTGTCTTGTCCCAGTAAGTTACGCAAAATTGACTCTTGTGAGCTTTTAGCCATGTTATAATAATGTTGTTACTTCCTCAAAAACCTGGACTTGTGTTTTGTTTCATTCACACATGTTTGAGTATTCCTTTATTATCCGTCTGTCTACGTCAGTTCGCCGCAAAAGAAAGTCAATTTTTGAGGTCGCTGAAAGAAGAAGAGAAGGGATAAAGGAGCGAAGCCAAACTAAGGTGCTAGGCTACCCTATTATCTATTGGCTGTTGAGTTGTCAATCAAACTCTCAAACGTTTCTAGCTTAACTGACTCGCTGGCGCACTGGGATCACGTGGTTTGTGTACACCTCTCACGCATTGAGGTTCCAGATGTTCCTACCGTGAGGAGACGCTGACCAGAACTTAGCTCCCCCTCTCCACCCGTCTGGATGGAGCCCCCACCTGCCTGGATGGAGCCCCCACCTGCCTGGATGGAGCCCACCTGCCTGGATGGAGCCCCCACCTGCCTGGATGGAGCCCCCACCTGTTTGGATGGAGCCCCCACCTGCCTGGATGGAGCCCCCACCTGCTTGGATGGAGCCCCCACCTGCCTGGATGGAGCCCCCACCTGCCTGGTTGAAGCCCTCAACCCAAATAAGCCGATGTCCAGTCCCCCACACGTTTGCCTGTCCGTCTGACCCTGCTCTCTATAAAGTGACTAGTTCCTCAAAAGTCTGAAGGTGCCACATGGCGACAGCTGGTTGGCAACAGTGTCTGGAGAGAATTTTTCCATACTGCACCCGCCAGTGGGGTTTTTGCTCTCTGGCACCTAGGATCGTGCGTTTATCGAGAGACTGAGGATGGGACAATATGTTTGCTGATGTCTATGTTAGATCATGTTTCCATGTTTTTCACTATGAAGGCCATTGGGGCAACTCTTGTTGTGATTCTGGACTATCCATCCATCCATCCATCCATCTTCTTCCGCTTATCCGGGGCCGGGTCGCGGGGGCAGCAGTCTAAGCAGGGGCTCCCAAGCTTCCTTCTCCCCAGCCACTTCCTCCAGCTCCTCCGGACGGACCCCGAGGCGTTCCCAGGCCAGCCGAGAGACATAGTCCCTCCAGCGTGTCCTGGGTCTTCCCCGGGGCCTCCTACCGGTGGGACATGCCCGGAACACCTCCCGAGGGAGGCGTCCAGGAGGCATCCGGACCAGATGCCCGAGCCACCAGCTGGCTCCTCTCGACGTGGAGGAGCAGCGACTTACTCCGAAGCCTCTCCCGGTGACCGAGCCTCACCCTATCTCTAAGGGAGCGCCTGCCACTCTGGGAGGAAACTCATTTTCGCCGCTTGTATCCGCTGATCTCGCTCTTTTCGGTCATTACCCAGAGCTCATGACCATAGGTGAGGGTAGGAACGTAGATTGACCGGTAAACCTCTTCACCACAATGGTCCGATACAGCGACTGAATCACTGCCGACGCCGCACCGATCCGCCTGTCAATCTCAAGGCTTCCATCCTCCTCACCGTGAACAAGACCCTCGAGATACTTGAACTCCTCCACTTGAGGCAGAGACTCCCACCCACCCGGAGAGGGCAATCCACCTTTTTCCGGTCGAGAACCATGGCCTCGGATTTGGAACAGCTGATTCTCATCCCAGCCGCTTCACACTCGGCTGCAAACCGCCCCAGTGCACGCTGCAGGTCCTGGTTCGATGGAGCCAACAGGACAACATCATCCGCAAAAGCAGCGATGAAATCCTGTGGTTCCCAAACCGACCCTCCGCCCTGGCTGCGCCTAGAAATTCTGTCCATAAATACAATGAACAGAACCGTGACAAAGGGCAGCCCTGGCGGAGTCCAACATGCACCGGAACAGGTCTGACTTACTGCCGGCAATGCGAACACAGCTCCTGCTCCGTCATACAGGGACCGGACAGCCCTTAGCAAAGGGCCTCGGACCCCATACTCTCGAGCACTTCACAGGGCACCACGAGGACACGGTCGAATCGCCTTCTCCAAGTCCACAAAACACATGTGGACTGGCTGGGCAAACTCCCATGAACCCTCGAGCACCGATGGAGGGTGTAGAGCTGGTCCAGTGTTCCACCTACCAGGCCGAAACCACACTGCTCCTCTTGAACTGAGGTTCGACTATCGGCCGAGCTCTCCTCTCCAGTACCCTGGCATAGACTTTACCGGGGGGGCTGAGGAGTGTGATTCCCCTGTAGTTGGAACACACCCTCCGGTCCCCCTTTTTATACAGAGGGACCACCACCCCGGTCTGCCAGTCCAAAGGCACTGTTCCCGACCGCCACGCGATGTTGTAGAGACGTGTCAGCCAAGACAGCCCCACAACACCCAGAGACTTAAGGTACTCAGGACGGATCTAATCCACCCCCGGAGCCTTGCCACCGAGGAGCTTTCCGACCACCTCAGTGACTTCGGCCAGGGTGATGGATGAGTCCGCCTCTGGGTCCCCAGCCTCGGCCTCCTCTTCGGAGGACGTGACGGTGGGGAGAAGCTCTCCCGGAGGTGTGAGTTGAAGGCCGCACTGACAGAAGGTTCCGCCAGACGTTTCCAGCAGACCCTCACGATACGCTTGGGCCTGCCAGGTCTTTCCGGCTTCCTCCTCCGCCAGCGGACCCAACTCACCACCAGGTGGTGATCAGTTGACAGCTCTGCCCCTCTCTTCACCCGAGTGTCCAAGACACACGGCCGGAGGTCAGATGACACGACAACCAAGTCAATCATCGACCTCCGGCCTAGGGAGTCCTGGTGCCACGTGCACCGATGGGCCCCCTTGTGCTCGAACATGGTGTTCATTATGGACAAACTGTGACTAGCACAGAAGTCCAATAACAGAACACCGCTCGGGTTCAGATCAGGGAGGCCGTTCCTCCCAATCACCCCTCTCCAAGTGTCACTGTCATTGCCCACATGGGCGTTGAAGTCCCCCAGTAGAACAACGGAGTCCCCGGTCGGTGCACTATCCAGTACCCCTCCCAGAGACTCCAAGAAGGCCGGGTACTCTGCACTGCTGTTCGGCCCATAGGCCGACACCACAGTGAGAGACCTGTCCCCGACCCGAAGGCGCAGGGACGCGACCCTCTCGTTCACCGGGGTAAACTCCCTGGATTCTGGACTATATAAATAAAATTGAATTGAATTGAATTGAAATTCTGCATACACAAGACGCCGTTTACTCGACCAACGCAGTGTTCTCGAACTGTAGCTTTCGCCCAGTTTTCACAAAGTTTGTAGAAGAATCCACGACCAGTTTGCAGCAAAGGAAAGTCTGTTTTTGAGGTCACTGAAAGAAGAACAGAAGGGGAAGAGATGCGAAACCAAACTAAGGTGATTCTTGGAGATTCCTTCCAGCGATGGCGTGACTGAAGCAGACAAAGGGTCTAAAGACTGACGTGTTGGTCTCTAAATGACTTCTGGACAGGAATCTTCAAACGGCGATTCTGAACGTCCACTTGCTGTAAACAAGTATGATTTCTTGTGTAAGGAGGAGGCGGGAGGAGGTGTTTCTACATTTGAAAAAGGAAAAATGGAAAAACGGTTCCTTGGAAAAGACAGTAGGGAATAATATTATGAATTCCTGTACCTGATTTCCAGTGTCTAGAAACACGAAAAACAGAACTATATTTTAAACCATTTGCAGAGGTCTTCTAAAGTTCTTCCTCATTTATTTTATGCATTCTCAGCATCCTATTTATTCATCATCAACTTTCAAAGACAAGACTAATTAGTAATTTCGTCCCCTTACAATTAGAAGGCTCGACCTATGCTCTCTGTACTTGTGAGATATTTAGATTTTAAGTTTTGAACACTTGTACAGCAGAAATATATATTAAAATACATGTTAATAAAGGTCACCCTCAGAGTCTAAACTAAGAAAATGACATTTGTTTAAGTGGGTGTTTCGGGAAGTGGTCTTTTGCAGATAGAAAGTTCTAATTCGGAAATTCCATCATTCTGGTAGAACTTTATAATGCCGAGTTACTCCAAATGGCATCTGTTTTGGCTCATAAAATCCCCCCAAAAAGTCCCCAAACTTTTGATATAGTGTACAGTAGGCACCAGGAACAAAAATTTAAGATCAACTCAATTTGGAAGAAAATGTCAGATAGAACCTTGTCATTCTAAGGGGACGATTTCACTGTACGTAATGTTATGAACAACCACCATGCTAACCACACACTTCCAAACAATGAAAACCACGAAACGCTTCAGAATTATATACAGACAGTACACAGCAGGGATGTAATGATATTAAAATCTCTCAATACGATATTTTATATGTATGTTTAGGTATATGTATCGCACAGTTCGATATTTATTGCGATATCTTGTGGAGGCTGACAAAATTGTGAATACGCTTTACTATATTTTTTTCCTTATAAAAACCTTGGAAAAGCCTTGATACTGTTATAATATGAAGAATTAAGATTTCAAAGTGCTTAATAACAGTTACTTCTTCATGTAGTCTGCACTGACAACAGCAAAAGATCGTGGTCTGTGTAGATCCCTCTGTTTTTTTATTTAACAAATACATTAAAATCACCATAATTATTCAATTAAGCTGAGAGACTTGTAATTCAATATATTGTGATGGCCTCTGTTATTATTGTGAGACTTTTGATTATGAGACCTTTGCATTGACTTATTTTGAGATCTGCTTATATAATATATCTGTACATAAGACAGATGTTGCTAAAACAAATTCAACTGAAAAAGGTGTACAGGCCTTTAAACCAAAGCTGTCTCTCATTGTTTAATAATCACTAATGGGAAATCACGGTATCCATCAGAAACAAATTAGCTTCAAAACTGACACTCATTTTCCAAAAAGTCACCTTTGGGACCAAATCTACCAAACAAAATATGCAGACTTTTAAATATGTGTTT
Source organism: Odontamblyopus lacepedii (assembly GCA_034769755.1). NCBI lineage: Eukaryota > Metazoa > Chordata > Actinopteri > Gobiiformes > Gobiidae > Odontamblyopus > Odontamblyopus lacepedii. The sequence continues at coordinate 38,681,283 of CM068345.1, read as the reverse complement.
TCACAATCCCTCAAGCCTGGACACAGCCGAGAGGTGTTTGGATAAAAGTGAAGTGTAACGTGAATTGAAGAATAACTTTAGACCACTGCAAACTGTTTGAAGATAGATGATAGTTCTGTTTTCATACATTTTTCAGACATTAAAAACAGGGATTTAATGTTGTATTACCATATTTATTTATCGATCTGATAGGGATGAACAATAATGATGGAGCCAAATTCGGTATTTGAAAATCTGATATGAGGAAAAAGTAGGTTACGCTTTATTTTTGATTTTTGATTAGAACAACAGGAAAAATACTGTATATCGTATTGATGGAAACCCATAGACTGTATAAACAGCTCCAGTCAAATGAAGCTCATCGAGCCTTGCAGTTATAGGGGTGAATTTGGTGCTGAGTTTCATAATCGGAATAATAATTTATTTACACACAAAAAAGCTAAATCAAACCACCAGGATTAAGTGGGTTAATACGAACACTTTAAGACCAAGTAGTTACAGCCATGTCCATGAGAAGCGTTTATTTGCACCATTCTGTTCACCGTTGCTCCTGACAGTGTGTTCTAAAAGGTTCGGTCAAATCTATTAATATCTCGTACTTCTGATCCTGTGTGTAGTGCAGTTTAGAGTCCAGTTAGCTCTCCCATATGAGTCTTCAGCCTCTTCAAACCCATCCTGACCTGACTGACCCTGAAAAAGGCTCACTTCAGAGACAACGCGAGTCCACTTAATGTTGTGAAGTCCCGGCGCATCCGGCCGAGCCAAAGTCTCCAAGCCTCTCTCCACCGTGAGCTCTCAAAGGCTTCCACAGCGGAGTGATTACGGAGCGCTGGTTATAGAATTACTCATGACTATAGTTGTGCGGAAGCCCTGAGCGGCCATAAAAAAACTAAATAAAACAAACAAAAAAAGCACTTCATTTTCCAAAGTGTTTTTTTTTTCATCAACACCAAGGAAAAATAAGTTTCTTGTCTTTTTTCACAAACAGTAATGGTATTTTCACAGAAGATGCAAAAGTGGCATCGTGTCTTCACTATTTATTCCACATTTAGACAAGCGATTTCGGGAGGAAATCTGTGTGCATACGGTGATGCAAAAGTGTGTGGAATTGGATTGGGTGTGCATGCCAGGCTGCTCTCCCAGGTCTCATCCATAGAAGTCTGGCTCTGCGAAATGGTGCTTCCAGAATTTAACAGAGGTAATTGCAGATCCTTCTCTGTTCACTAATAGTATCTCTGCATATTCTGTAAGTTTATTAGAGCTGCTTGAAGGTCCGACACATGGAAATGATTCAACATGTTCGTTTCTTTGCACTGTCTGTATGTGATGTAAACGCGTACGTGATGTGTGTAGATCTGACCAGAGTTTTGCATCTTGGGCAGTGTAGATGGAAACACTACGACAGAGCGAATTCAACTTATTATGTTACGTATTACATATGTATTCTGGAAGGTGGTTTCAGATTTTTGTGTTTTTAAGCCCCTGAGATGGAAATCATTGTACATTGTAAATGAATGTGATTTCCTACCTGAGACCAGAACAGACATTAACATGTGTAAAGGTTCATCAGACACAACTGTCTCCAACAGTGTGTGAACAAAAGTAACTAACTTGTATTTCTGTATAAATACTCAGAGCTCAGATGCTCTGGGGTAGAGACTCGGAGAGGCTGGTGGTCTGTGTCCAGGGCAGGTCTAGGCCCTGTCCATATCTGCTGTAACAATAAACCTTTGTCTGTATTCCAAAAACTCATCAGGCTTTGCAAATGGATTCATTATTTTTTCTTCAATATCTGTATAATATCTAACCATATATATATCAGTGACGGCATTTTGGGGTGTTAGGGTTACTATCACCCCAAAAATGCTGTCACTGTCTAAGCAAAAGGCACTTCTGATAAAATATTTAGTTGTTTTTACCCGCAAGCATTCTCGTGGTCTTAAGTGTTTTCCCAGAATATCAATTTAAATGCTAAAGTTCAGCACAGGCAGCATCTACCACAGCACAGTAAAAATGAAATGTTCACTTCACTGTTTTTTAATTTATTCTTAATGGTCCTATATTACGCAAAATCGACTCTTGTGGTATAAACGTGCTAACTTTTCAGACTGAGAGTCCACTGCTATGTAGACGTTGGCTGTAATGTTCCACACAATGCTATTAAACTAATATAAGATGAATTTATTCTATTATGCATGTTTTTATTGCCCAAAATGTCTTTAAAAACATGAATTCTTATGTGAGCGGAGTTGCTTCTTCACAGACCTCACCTGTAAATTGGCCTGGTAGTGACTCCTGCTTGTTTCACTGGCAGGTCCTCTACCATAAAAGTTACACAGTGCAACTTTAAGGTATGTTAGAATGTTGTTAACTCATCAAAAAATATACTTTGAGTGATGTTTTCCTGTATTTCCACATGACATCACAAGGTGGAACAGAGTGTTTTTTAGGCCATGTCCACACGTAGCCGGGTATTTTTAAAACCGAACATTTCCCCCCCTCCGTTTATAAAAATAGTTTTATCCACACCACCTCGTCTTCGAAAAAAAACACCTTCCACACATAACCGAACATCTGCGTTTTCAACCACATTCATACACATTCCAAACCTGTAGATGGCGTTATTTCCATTGAGCCCTCACTTAGCCCACTTCGCCTAAACTTAAAAAACAGAAAACATGGCGCCGAGCTCCTTTGTCTGTACAGACTGGGAGTATGATTTGCTCCTAAACACAGTTTAGGAGCAATTCTGCTCTCAACACACACACAGCTCTCAAGAAACGACTCCGATCCATAGTCTGCTTTGGCTTTGGCTTTTGCAGTCGCCTAAACAAATGTCGCACGTTTGACGTCAGGGCAGATTCATATTTTTTGGCGCAGACAGTGACGTTTTAAAACACAAAACCCCAGTTATCTCTGTCCACACAAACACGCATAAACGGAGTTTTCAAAAATCTTCACTTTGGCCGGAGTTTTCCCTGAATACTCGTTTTTGATGCGTGTTCGTGTGGATGACAGGTCAAAACGCAGCAAAACATCTTCGGTTTATCAGATACCCGGATACGTGTGGACAAGGCCTAAGTTTGAGAGAAGAACTCAGCCTAAATATCCAGGCTTTGTGTAAAACATGAAACAAACACAACTCCAGGTCTGTTTGTGATGAGGAAACATAATGTCGCTCATTTAGGCTCTGCTCTTCTCAGAAACTGAAAATAAACTTCTAACTTCTGATGTAATTGGTGTTTTCAAACTCCATACACCTTCAATAGAATCATTTGAAAAAAATCTAGCCTTTAAACTGCTGAACTTTGAAGCTCTCAGACTTTGAACATCTCTTTGTTTAAACTTTGTTGAAACTACTTCACTTCTTGGTGCACCAGAAGATACTGTAGACTTTCTGTGACAGCCTGAACTGAACAAAAGCTGAACCAGGAAACAAGGCGATAGATGTGAAGCCCTGTCTTAATCACAAACACTTCTATTGTTATGGTAAACAGTAAGTTGTGCCCAACGGTCTGTCAGCACTCACAGTGTAGTGCTGTTTACAAAAAGGAAACAGGACTACATTTCTTCATGGTGTTGTGACGAAAAGTTTTTTCACATCACATATATTTATGCTTTGTGACACCCTGTCTGCAGAGGTGGCTGGCTGGAGGCTGGTCAAAATAACTTGGAAAACATGCTTTCTGAGTAGGACTGTGTATTGCCAATATCACAAGATTCATCTTAAACAACTAAAAAAAAAAAGAAACAAGTATCTGACTTCTGCATTAGAAAACTAAGGCGCCTAATGGGAGCTGTCACAGTAAATGTCATCACAACAAAGACGTGTAGTTGTCGGTTCTTTTTTTTTCATTTGTACCAAAATTACTAAACTAGGATAGCGCCACCTAGTGCCTCCACTCAATTTAATTTCTCTCCAGCGACTAGATCAGGCCTCTGAATACACTCGGCGGTTTACAAGTTGTAGTTGGCGCACTGGCTGTGAGCTGTGAAGCCATGATGTCAAACTCCAGCGCCTCTGGGTCCATTTGTGTCCAGCACAACAGGAAGCAAAGCATCCAGATGGATGTAGACGAAGACAGACATTTTGTGTTGCAACGACTCCCGACATCGAGGATTTAAAGCTGGAACAAAGAGAATGTTTGGTGAATTTTATCAAGGGGAAAGCCGTTTATGCCCTTCTTCCTACGGGATTTGCTGTTGTGCAGATATTACTTGGACACCACCGAATGTTCTGGCACATTACAGATGTCACCACCAAATAGCAGCATTTGGTTAAATCAAAAAAGTACCCGCCTACCGTCGAGCAAACGAATCCTAATGCTGCGAGGTCAGATGGTTTCCACAAAGTGGAACTGGCTGAATCAGGCTAAAAATGACTATGCGACGCTGCAGAATCCTAGACGTCAGGTAGGGGATTGGACACAATTTTCACGAGATTGGGCCCACAAGAAAGAGACAAGATGAGATTTGGACACAATTTGTAATAAATACGAATAATAACATATTGGCTTCACTAATGTTTCACTTTATGTAGTACTTTAGCGGTCATTGTATACAGCTTGTTTGAACTACCGCTTCTTAAATTGTACCAGCTCTTTTTGTGTCCAAGCCGAAGGTAAATTCAGGAAGAAAAAAATCTCATAAGATAACTTTTATCACGTGTGCACAATCTTGTGGCAATTTTGTCTCGCGAGATCTTGCGGCACAAGACCTTGTCCCAGCCCTAGTATCACAATTAAGAAAAAATAATTGGAGAAGGAAGTAAGTACAGAGCACTGTCCCTATGCCAACGGTGGTAAAAAGAGGTTGAGTGACAATATGGCATCTTGAAAATAAGCGATAAAAGCTTAAAAAAGATTGTTTCCATTATGTAGATTTTAAAAATGCATGCACAATGCCCTTTATATCAGAATACAATTGCCCTTTGAATTGGTAACCTTTTCACTAGAGCAGATTAAGCCTTAATGCAGTAGCCAGCAGTTCATAAGTGATTTGTATAAAAGTATCCCACTAAGTACAGTGACCACACTGGGGCTATTAAAAAAGGAGGACACTGGGTTTTTAGAATGAAAAAAAAATTGGTGTTTGTACTTTGTAACCAACAATTTCTGTTGGTGTTTGAATTTAATATTACAAATGTGTGATATTATGAGTATCAGGGGGTCTTAGAGGACTTTTGGACAACTTTTCCAGCTGGATTTATGAATGTATCTCTGCTCTTTTTCTTCTTCTGATCTTTTTTCATCAAATAAAAAGTGGTGTAGAGTTTGAGACTTGAAGAACTGCTTTGTGATCATCCAACCTCTCCACAGTAGCTTATAAGGCTTTGTAATAATATGCTAAATAAATGTAGGCGCATTTTGGTCTGTCCCCCCCTAGACATACAGTTTTGGAGTCGCGTCGATGATTGTATCCATGGAATTATAATAAGATCTTAATTAGACCCATGATTGTATCTGATCAGACGAGCCAAGACTGGCACCAATGCTAATAAAAATGTCCCACTCAAAGCTGCCGACTGATAGAGACAAAATCTTGGACATTTTGGGCTCATTTAGAAATTACTCCCGGACATTTTTTTGGGTCCCAAAAGGAGAACATACCTGGGAAAAAGAGGACGTCTGGTCACTGTATCAGTATGCATCTCTGTATTGATGTAAATATTGTCAAATGTCCGTCATGATATTGATACTTTGCAGCTGATGCCATTGATGTTCTCTGGTTGTGTGATGCTAACCGTAGGCTCTACTCTGTCTGAAGCTCTGTTCTTACTCGAGTTAGTCTTTAAAGGGGCAGTTCGTAATTTTGGACGTGTGGAGACACTTTTTTAAATCTTCCATCCAGTCCTTGTATTTGGAGAGGTTGCTGGAGCTAGGCTAGTGCATGTCAATGGCCATAGTTGTCCTGCCACTAAAAACAGTCTTACCCACTCCACAGTGCAGCCGAGGCAAAACTATTAGAACTCCAGCCTGTCCATGTGAATGTCTGTGTCCAGAGAATCATGTTTGAAATAACACTAAACTTGCATCGCATGAATCGTCACATGTTGAGGGACTATTTTCTCATACAGTTGTGCTCATAAGTTTACAGACCCTGACAGAATTTGATTGATTTTTTGTCCATCTTTCAGAGAATATGAATGATAACACAAAAACTCTTTCATTCATGGTTAGTGCTTGGGTGAAGCCATTTATTATCAAACAACTGTGTTTCCTCTTTTTAAATCATAATGAGAACAGAAACTACACAAATGACCCAATGACAGCTGGAGTCTTTTGTGATAGCTGTGCTGCACATTCTTCTTGGCAAAAGGCTCCAGTTCCTGTAAATTCTTGGGCTCTTGTCTGAACCGCAGCTTGAGATCTGCCCAGAGACTCAGTGATACAGAGGTCAGAAGAGACGAACACTCCAGAACCTTCACTTTATTCTGCTGGAGCCAGTGACAGGTCCACTTGCCTTTGTGTTTTGGATCATTATCATGTTGGAATATCCAAGTATGTCCCATGTGCAGCTTCTGGACCAAGAAATCATCAATTCTGCCAGGGTATGTAAACTTATGAGCACAACTGTATATCAGCCGCTGTCGAGCTTTCTATCAGGAAGCACAACTCACTGCTGCATCTCAGACATAAATCCTTCAAATTTAAGGTTGGTTTTACTTCTAAAATTATTCTATGGACACAGACATTCACATGGACAGTCTGAAGTTATAATTTGCTTCGGGTGCACTGTCCCTTTAATTTGAACTTTATTTGAACACAATCTAACCAGAAAGTGCGGATTTAGTTGGAACTACAAGAGGTGAGTTGATCTGTTTTTCACACACAGAATTACAGTGACTAGCATTAACCAGCCACTTTTCAGTTCATCACTCACTTTTTTCTGAAAATGAAACTTCTAAACAGGACCATGACCACTCATATTGATAGGCTCCTGAAAATGTGCTGTTTAAATGAGTTTTCAAACAAACTTAAAACTCATCTGACAGTGTTCGGTCATGTTTGCATATGTCACCATGGAAACTACCAAACATTCCACTATAGAAATACATGCAGACTCCCAGCCTGACATCCCTGCACAGTATCAATATTGCTGCATCGATATTTTGAATATGTGTGGACACCATTCCCCAGATGTGACCTGTAACTTGGTTTTGTGGTATCACCTGCTTGTCTTCATGGATATAAATCGGTTCAATGCAATACTGTCGAGCATTCTAGGTAAACTTATGACTTCTCCATGGAAACAAGCACATGGCCAACCCTCCACCCTCCAAGTTACATATTGCACCTTTAGTTTACAACTAGTTTTCAAGTTTCAAGTCTTTAGTTTGGCCTTTATTACACTCCCTCGCACTGCTGGGAGATGTTTTGAAATGCTCGCTCAGATTTGTTTGTGTTGCATTTGCATCACCTTTCAGGGACAAGGCGAGCTGCTAATGCTAATTATCGGGACTAGCTTAATAGTTTTCTTGCTTGGTCCTCGGTGAGTACAAAGCCATCCGTCATCTTTATCTCATTACTGTGGCAGGTGCATTTGGGATTCTGTTGTCGTGAAGAAGTCCCTCGCTTTTTATTTCATTGTGCAATAGTAAACAAGACTATTGATACTATGCAGCTGATGTCATTAGCGTTCCCTGGAGGCGTGATGCTAACTGTAGGCATGCTCCGTCTGAGGGTTTATTAGACTTTAATTTGAGCTTTTTTGAACACAATCTGACCAGAAAGAACTAATGGTGTGTTCGTTTATCCATCCGACTTTAGTGACACACCCTTTTTCCTTGGAAGGCACAAATCGAAATTCGGAAGACCTCGAAGGTGACCGAGCAAGGATTCCGAGACAGAATCCAAGCTGGCTGCCCCCAGTGTCACTTGTATGAACTGTTTTCATTGTGTTTGGTGTTTTGTTGGATTAAATGACAATTTCAGTTACTCGTATTACTGCAAAACCTTACTGCATCCATATCCGTATACCAACCAACCAGGTTAGAATTTTGAACATCTGGCTACCCTAAGTATTACTGCAGTACTTTACTGTGTCCATATCACTGCCTATAGGTACAGTAGTATTACTGCAATACTTTACTGTATCTGTATCACTGCCTATGGGTATGGTAGTATTACTGCAATACTTTACTGTATCTGTATCACTGCCTATGGGTATGGTAGTATTACTGCAATACTTTACAGTATCTGTATCATTGCCTATGGGAATGGTAGTATTACTGCAATACTTTACTGTATCTGTATCATTGCCTATGGGTATGGTAGTATTACTGTGAGACAATTTTTCAGTTAATGTTTGCAGTCGAGAAATTCCACAACAGTTGTCACGATACTAAAACTTTTAACTAGATTTCGATAATAAAGAATAGACTCGACACCGATGCCACAATGACAATAAAAAAGTACTCTTTCAATAGACATGGAATATCTTTTCAACATTATATCATAGGGATGCAACAATAACCGAAATATCGTAATATTGTATCGTCAAAGTTCTCACAATAATATCGTGGACCATCACAATATATCAAATCCCAAGTCTCTTTGCTTAAATGAATAGTTCTGATGCAGAAATAGCTACAAAACTATATAGGAATTACATAGACCATGATCCTTTGCTTTGTTTCAGTGAAGACTACATGACGAAATAACTGTTCTAAGCACTTTGAAATCTTCATTCTTTGGATTAAGTCTTGTGAAGCATTTTTAGAGGAAAAAGGAGCAGATTCACAGTTTTGTGCCTCCATAAAATTATATAGGTGGTTTTCACCACCTGGTTTTGGCATTTACTATTATTGACTAAACCCAAGAACTCAAAGTATTACAACATAATTTTGCATTTTTACAATTTTTATTTTAGCTGCCCCCCATCTGTATTCATTAATATTGGCCTATAGAATGCTGTGATGTCATCTGAAACCCAGCAATTGTAATAAACATCATACGGTGAAATGTATATGGTAAAAATATCACCCAGAGATTTGGATATCGTTCCATCCCTAATGACAATAAATGTTGTACCAAATGTCTGGTCAAAGCATTTTAGAATGTCAGTCTTGTTATTATGTAGAATATCTTAATATCATGAGCCTCCCCACCATATCATGAGCTTTCCCACGATATCGCAATAAATATCGTACTGTGAGGTTCATACTGTGATGATATCATATCGTGATTCAGGAAAGCTTCATTTTTGTCCTTTTTTTTTCTCGATACCTGCTTCAAAAGAGAATCTAGTTTCGATAGTAGTTATAGTATCAATTCCCATCTGATTTTTGATCATTTTGACAACCCTACTGTACATCTCAGTTGATGTTATCAGGAATATAATATGCATCCAAATGTGTCATCATGACAGACTTAACATTTCGTACTCGGTGTTCTGACAAAACATTCTGTTATTTCACACCACTTCACGTCACATAGCCTGGATGTAAGTGTTGTGACAGGCTGCGTGCAGAGGTGTGGGGGTGCGGAGGGTGTGGAGGGTGCGGAGGGTGCGGAGGGTGCCTGGGTGCGGAGGGTGCCTGGGTGCGGAGGGTGCTTGGGTGCGGAGGGTGTGGAGTGTGTCTGGGTGCAGTCGGAGTGTGAGGGCAGGTGCCACAGATGTCACATGTCGTGGCTGCTGCAGTGGCTCTTGGCTTGTCCTTGTAAGAACACTACGCCCTGAGCCGTCTCCCTCTAGAGCTAATCACACTCAACAAGGCGTCATGGGAAACGCTGTAATGAGATTCTGATCACGGCATTTTGTTTTGACATGTTATTGAAATGTGACCCCAACCTAAATGTAAATATATCGGTGGATAAATTCGCAAATTACCTATTTTAAAGGTCACTGTGTAACTTTTTTGGTGGAGGGTCCATGGAGATATTATTGTTTTGCCTTCATTATTCCATAGTATTGAAATAAACCTGGTAGTCACAATGGAGACATGTTAATGGTCAGATGTACGGAGAAGCAAGCCTGCACATGGTTAGAATTCCTGTTTTTTTTTTAGCTATAAAACACCTGTAAATTGAACAAATGCAAGGTAGATATTCAATACCCTACTGCGGAACATTCCAGGTAGGGATGGGTATCATTAAGACGTTGCCGATACGATACATACCTCGATACATAGGCCACGATATGATATGCTTTTTGATACAATGAGCTTTCGATTCAATACCATTCGGTACAATATATTTCAAACTGATTCGAAATGATTCAGTGTAAAAAAAGGCTAAATCATGGCTGTGATAGTAAAAGTCGAAGTTAATATGAAAAACACCTATTTTACCCATCAAAATGGTGAAAATGTCAACACAATTGTAGAGTTTAAGTGTATAACAGTATAAATGTGCTTAGAAATATAAATATTATAATACTGATTATAATCAGTATAGTAACAATTGAAATATCATAATAACATAATAATGATATGTATTTCAAAAATATAATCTGAGATGCAAAGAATTAACATAAAATAATTAAATGTACAGGTTTTAGTATGATAAAAATAATGATGGAAAATGGAAATGATAATGACAATAATGATAGTTATTATTACTATAGTAATTATAATGGCCATGAGAATACAAAAATTGTAAATTCATGTTGTTATTATTACTATAATAATTATAATTGATATAAGAATAATTATAGTAACACAGTCTTAATTAACCATTATCCTGAATAATAATAATTAATCTGAACATAAAGTGGTGACTGGTATTTGTAGGTCTCTGGGGGCTCCTCCTCAGTGAGGTGAGGCTCTTACCCTGACACTGTAAATGTTGAAAAGAGTTAAATACTTTTAGTAGATAAAATACTTTAATTGTATGTCTGTTTTTGAAAAGAATTTGAAAATGGAGTATCAGAAATCAAATGTATTGTGCTCTTTCAGATACTTTAATGTGAAAGGGAGGAGGCTTCAATAAGCTTCTTGCTTCTTGCTTCTGCCTGGTCCTTTTGGGCATCTGATTTGCTCTTTATTTTCTGTGGACACCTCTGTTGTTGTTATTGATATTGTTCTTTGTTATCTCCTGACCACTATGATACTTAGATGCTCAAATAAAAACCAGAGAAGGAGAAGAATTTAGTAAAATGTACTTAAAAATAGATATATCGTTACAGCGGCCCACAATATCAATACTGTATCATCAAATTAAACAATACCATTTATTGATATTTCAATATTTTTGCACGTCCCTACCTCCAGGCAAAGAAATAACAATAATAAAGTGGAGCCTCCTCCTTAGAAGTAACATAGTGAACCTTTAAAGGATCATAGTTTATTTGGACGTTTAGAAAGTTGCCTGTATTAACGGTGCAGTATGGAACATATCAGGTGGAGGGTTCATCACCTGCTTATTTCTTGTTAGTGCTTTGTCTGGAAAGTTCCACAGTGTAGTTTTTATAATACATTAGTGTAGTTCTTATAATACATTAGATTTATACAGCGTTATATAATCCCCCACACCAACTCACTCAGGCACACACCACATTGTCTTGCCTAAGGACCAGGTATACTGAAATATCAATATATCCGATCGTTTCATGTGATGATACATATTTTATGATGTTATATATATGACAATGTATGATATTTTACTATATTATTTTGCTCCAGCACTACAGTTTGTTGCTTGTTTAATGAAAGGAAACTTGTTGATGCAGCACATTTGACATTTTCACTGTTTTAATGATTAAAATGACTGTTTCATATTCACTTTGCACAAGAAGTGGTTTAACAAAGACTTTGAGAATCACAGCCATGATTTAGCATTTATTTTTTTATTGAACTGTATCGAATCGATTTGAAATATATCGTATTGAATTGTAAGATCACTGCATCAAGATATCATGTCTGAATGACCCAGCCCTAATAAGGACACAGTATAATTACTGCTTAACTTTTGGGATTTGGCATTGAAAAACAAGTGTGGCATCTAATATAGTATCTGTCACTGTGGAGACAATAGGTGATGCTACCAGGCCAAGTTACAGGTCAGATCTGTGGAGAGGGAACCCCACTTACAATAAGAATATGTATATTTTTAAGTTCAGTTACCTGTAACTGTTGTTTAATGCCATACTATGAGACATTCCAGGCAAGCAACAGAATCTTTATGGAGGCAAGCAGGAGGTGGAGCACTAGAGCTGCAATTTTCTCTGATCTGATTAAGATTTTAAAACTTATATTATTCATCTTGTTTTCAGATTTATTATCTACTTACTAGTTTTGAGACTGCTAATTGTCTTCTAGAGGTCGTTTATTTTAAGAGAACTTGTCAAGTGAAATGATCTTGCTGCATGGACAGATCATTTCACTACTTTTAAGTCATTTTCTGACAGAATTAAGTGTTTATATCGTAAATTTTGGCCAAGCTTTTTGGCAGTGAGAAAAGTTACTCCCTGCACCCTGAATGCACTCCTGTTGTCTTATGTTGCATAAGTGGGTCACATGTGGGAGCCGTGGGCTTATAGGTACAGTATGTATATATAGTGTAGACTCCTTTACCCTCCCGGAGGTGGGTGTTAGTGAATTCAGCCTTTGATCCGTGCACTAAGAACAGGCTCATCTCATTAATCCTGCTTTTGGATCTCACTCCACTGTAGCTTTAACATACGGCATAACCGCATCCACGCACAGCTCCCAGTAAACTGACAGGTAAAAAAGACAGAATTAGCATGCTAACATGCACTTCCTGATTATTTATATTACACTTTGACCTCAAGAGCTGCTTATACAATATATCTGTGGGCCAAGACATTCCCCCTGGTTTGACTTCCCTTCACTGGCTGCCTCTGTGTTTTAGAATTAGTTTTAATGATCACTTTAAAGCTTGTTTTGGTCTTGCACCAAGTTACATTCCAGAATACTTAACTCCATACAAGTCCTCCTGCAGCCTTAGAGCCTTAGATCCTTAGACGAAGGGTGATGGATCCTGAAAAGGCTGGTTTAGTTAGGGGGGGTGACAGAAAATACCTGAGAAGCACTTGGCTAATGAGTGGATAAGAACAGAGCTGTGTGCTATACAGCAGCTCAACTTCATGTCAAAGTTTGTCGAGGAACAGTTTTTAGGGAGTAACATGTCTTCTCTTCATCAGGACCCTTCTGCCAAGCAAGAAAAGAAGCATTAAGTTGAAATTAATGCATCTGGTTGTGGTGACATCCTACAGCTCTAGTGTTGATTCACACACTGGCTTGTGGCAGCTACTTTTGCCGAAACCTCCACACAGGAGAGCGAGAGGAGAGACCCAGAGCAGTGGACACACTGACAGACCTGCCGCCAGAACCCAGGGAACCCACTGCCGCTGCTGGAGCTGCCCAGCTGGTTTCTGGGCATAAAGGTTTCCCCTGGGCGTAGCGCAGAGGGAAACCTCGTCCTGGTGCTAATATGGACTGGTGTAACTTTCAGGTTTAAATAGGAATTGGGATTAAGACATTGTGTCGTGGATCTAACTGGACCGGAACTTGGAAGTTTGATCTCTTATATTGGACAATAATCCACTTGGAGTCAGAGCCAACAGGGCAGTGGATAGAGGACACACTCTGCTTCACTAAGCTGCTTGTTTTCGTTAGTCTTGAGCAAATCTGAGGACGGAGCCTCACAGGTAAATAGTTATAATGTTAATAGGTAAATAGTGCATAAATGAGCTTGTGGGTGTGACAGAGCTGCTCCGGTCTTCTGCCCTGTGCTGTAGAAAAGGCGCTGATTCTATATGTTTGTGATGTGACCATAGCCTTGTAGTGTTGCTGACGTTGTTGGGACTGGTGTGAGCGGTATGTTACGATGTTACGTTGTGTTGTTGGGGATGGTTGTTGGTGATGGTTGTTGGGGTTGGTTGTTGGGGTTGGGTGTGAGCGGTGTGTTAGCTTGTGCTGCTGCGTTGTGCTCGGATACAGTTCAGCCAATAGTGACCAAAATGACTGTCTGATCTGTCTGTTTCTGGCATTCATTATAATACTAAAAGCCCCACTTGGCTGACCGGAAATTGGAGTGAGGGGCAGAGCTTCAAGTACTTGAAGTTTGTGACTATGGGCCAGGGTAGCGGTCACTGCTAATGGACATGCTTGGACATGGTGGCTCTAAATCGCAATTTTTGGATAAAATCTGCAGGAAATTTGGAGTTCTGGATAGAAATGACCTTGAAGACCAATGGACAAACAGAGCAGTGTTATGGAAATTCGACGTAGCTGCTCACTCTAAAACAAAATAACCCAATCTTATCTTTGGACTCCCCACCGCCGGACAAGGCCGTCACAGCTGCCCTGAGAGTGCAGCAGAGAGAGCCTGACCCCCCTTCCCAAAAACCGTCCAGCTTCGTCCCGGCCTGGTGGGCGGGTCTGTTTCTGGACACTGCTACTGGATCATCTCCACCTCCCTGACTCCTCCTCCCGGTTGCAATGTCGTGTCATAATTTAATGTCTTGTCATAATGTATATATGTGTTCCTTTTGTTGTTCTTCCTCTATTTTCCTTCTTTCTCTGTAGTAGTTTGTTATAGTTATTATAGTTAGTATAGAGAGTTATGAAAGATCGTATAGAGATAGATAGATGAGAATGAAAGATAGATAGTAGAAAAATAGTATGAAAGATAGTATGTCACGATAGTAATCTCATAGTTTCCTGTTTCAGTTAGTGGTAAATAAAGATAGTTATGTCACAGTTCGACTCACTTGTTTAGTTCATATTTATGTGGGATTATAATCTCTAGACCACATGTGTCAAACATGCGGCCCGGGGGCCAGATCCGGCCCTCCAAGACCTTTAATCTGGCCCTTGGCTGATTTTTCCATTAAAATACTTAAAATTTTCTGATTTTTCTGTTAATTTTCTGCACCGTTTAGCATAGCAGCATCTCCGGCGTTTCTGTATGTTGCAACTCCCACCAGAGCAGCACAAATGAAGACTTTCCTCTTTCCAAACGCTCTTAAAGGATGATCGTTTTGACTGTCGACTGTGACCCTCATCAGCAAAATGTCAAAAAATGAGAAAAGCAGATGCTGAGTTCAGGATTTCCCAAGAAAAATAGTCTAATTCTTATTTGTTGACAGAGGTGAATGGGAAATCTGTGCTCAGTGTGTTTGGAACAAGTGGCGTTGCTCGAGGAATATAATCTTAAACACCACTACGAGACACGAAGAAAAATACAATAACTTGAAGAGAGAACTGAGTTTTCTGATCCGGCCCTTTTGGGATCAAAGTAAGTTGCATACGGCCCCCGGACCAAAATGAGTTTGACACCCCTGCTCTAGACTAATCTGTTTAGTTTAGCTTTGTGTGTGTGTGTGTGGGGGCGCTTTGTGTTGCATTTTTGTATGAAAAGCGCTCTATAAATAAAGTTGATTGATTGATTGATACTATATATCCTATATATAATACATGCGCGCCCCCCAAAAATTACACTACCAGCCACCACTGTGTCAGACACGGCTATGAACACATTTACGCTTAGCAATACGCATCATTACAGCAGAATGAATCCATAAGAAACAGGTTTAAAAGAGTTAAACAAGTTCAAATAAAAAAGTGCCAAAATGGGCGATGACACTGGCAATTCTCTGGCTTTATTCACACATAAACTTTTCCGGTATATTCCCAGTAATAGGCTCTATTTAAGACGTTTGGAGACATGTGGATGACAACTTCATAAATTGCCTATTAATTTGTGTAGCTATTATAATGTGTTTAATTTAGTAATTTAAAAAAGTGTTCTGTAGCGTTCCATTATGTTCAGTAGATCAAAAGTTACAACCAGCTGCCTGTAAGTGACAACGAAGATGGAATTAAAGTCCCGTCCCCCCCCAATTAGAGTCCTGTCTCCCATGGAAAGCAGTTTTACCCAGTTTTATCATATGCCCAGTGCCGGTAAAACATCTTCTAGTAAGTGTGAATAGAGCCTGTTTAACCAGGAAGTTGCCGTATCACTTCTGTCAAAACGGAGGTCTTCTTCTGTTTATCTTCTGTTACCATGGAAACCTCACTATCTGTGCATTCAACACTTTCCCATAAGCTTAAATTTTATGGGAGCAAGGCCTTTGTCAGAAAATCATTTGAGCGTTCGATATGGTCCGCGTGCCAAGGAGAGGGCCTCACTGACTTTTCTGCCTCCATAAGCAATAACATTAGGATTATTGAACCAACCCTAAAGTGTTTCGAGTGGCGCTACATTTCAGAGGGATCCTATACGTACAGCGGGAGACGCGCTTATACATGGAAAGCGCTTTGTGCCTCGGATGACCCTGGGACTCACTCTGTCAAACAAGAAAGCTGGAGCGGGGAGAGGGCGGGGAAGCTGCAGGGACATTATGTGCACGGGTTGTTTAATGTTTGGCTGCGAGCTTCCTTTGTAGAGCGCAGGACAATAAAATGATTAAACAGCTCACTGGGTAGGCCACGAAACACTTCGCAGTAGTAGTAGTTTTCTGGCAGCATACTTTTGCTCCCACTTGACTAATATATTGTACTGTACTGCGAGTAAGTTTAGAAATGACAAAAGCGCTGTGTTCTCAATATGGAATGACTGGAGCATGGAGGTTTCTTGCAGCGCTCTTTTAGATATGGAGAAAATATACAATATACAAGCATATGAAAAGAAATGGGGTGGATGATATCTCGATATTTAAAATATATCAAGAAATTTTGAAAACTCAGTATGGATTTTGACATGTCATATATATCGATATAATGCTTATATTTATTTCTGATTTCACCGCTTCGCATGTTTGTCTTCTCTGTGCTCGCCTCATCGCCCTCCCCTCGTGTCTCATTCAACTCGGCGGCTTCACAACAGCCTGTGAACGCCCAAAGTACCAAACCAAAGCTTCAACACCACCATTTACCTCCTCACCATCAGCAGCACATCTTCTATCGCAGAAAGAACACTCATATTCCAATGAGTCGTGTTCTTTAGTCCCACAGAAGCTGAAGCATCAGGGCGAGAGAGCGTTTTTTTCAGCGTTTATAGTTTATGCAAATTAGCCACTGTTTTAAGTTTTGTTTCTGTAAAACATAAACAAATGTGCCAAAGCTGCATTAAACACATCACTATTTCAAACGGGCTGATGTGGCTCTGTTGGAGTTCTGGTTTAGATGATGTAAAGTTGAGTTTATTTGTGCAGAAGATTTGAATAATCTGCTGTAGTGTTGAACTTGTACAATCGGGTTTGGAAACGTGCAGTTTGATCTGTGCAGTGGATTGTGGAATACCTCAGATCTGTGCAGTGGATTGTGGAATACCTCAGATCTGTGCAGTGGATTGTGGGATACCTCTGGGGAGGAACATGGGTCTGTTAAAAATAAGGAACCTCCCAAGCTTCAGGCTAAAGGAGCTCAGGGTTCTGTTACTGTGTGGTTCACAGAGTTAATGCAAACATGAGCTTGAGTTGAGGTGTTTTATTTTTGAATGAAAAGAAATTGAAAATATGAAATTGTTCCAACATGAAACTGCCTCTTTGCACTTCAATAAAAAAGACCTTGTGGAATTTGGCATATTTGTTTTAGCAGTAGTTTTTTGGGGGGTTATTTTCCCTGGTACAGATATCGAGATATATATCGTATAGCGAGATATAGATTATCTCATATTATGTGGCCCTTATAAAATGTATCAGACACACATGGCATTCAAGTTTAAGCTACTGTATTTAAGGCTGCGTGATATAACTTCGGCTCCTGCTCCAGTTGAGTTTGAGAAACTTGCTGTAGATAGAACTGGACACAGCGAACCAGCTGGCGTCACGATCCAAATAGGAAGTGAGCGTGGGTGTGCTTCAGGCTCCATCAAGGCACTTTAAATGGAAAAACCTTGGCCCCTCTCTGGAACTCAGCTCCAGAATTGCTGCTGTAACTGCTAGGCTCGATGAACTTCACTTGATTGGAGACAAACACTATGGGTGACATAATACTCCCTTAGTCCACTTCTTTGTGCAGTCTACGCTTCAGACAGTTAGTCTTACTTGAGTGATTTTTGAACTACTATGTATCTCTGCATGAGTTTTTTTTTTTAAGTCACTCAAATGCATTTTTTGGCTAGTCCCCCATGTCTCAAATCAGCACTTTGATTAAATTCTAGTGTGATAATGCACTATGGTGTATGAGTTGGGAGCATCACCCGTGTACTTAGGTTTCAGGCTTTTAGAAGTTTAATATCCATTCTGATGAAGTCTTTTGATTCAAAGACTTCTATAGTGCAGGGGTTCTTAACCTTTTTAATGCTGAGGCCTGGTTTTTTCAGTGCAGAGAGGCCCGGGGCCCATTAAATATTAACACTGTACATCAGGGCTATTCAGCTAAACTTTTAGAAGGTCCAGTGAGTGAAAATCTCCTCAAGCAGAGGTCTGGGACATCATTAGGGATGCAGTTTTCCCACGATTCGATATGTATCTTCATACATACGTCATGATATCAATTTGATTTTGATACATTTTAAGATGCAAAAAAAAATCTTTTTTTTCTGATAGTGAGTATAATATAATAACACTGTGATATTATTTAAACATACTGTACATACAGTATCTCACAAAAGTGAGTACACCCCTCACACTTCTGCAAACATTTAATGATATCTTTTCATGGGACAACACTGACGAAATGACACTTTTATACAATGTAAGGTAGTCTATGTACAGCTTGTATAACAGTGTAAATTTACTGTCCCCTCGAAATAACTCGACACACAGCCATTAATGTCTAAACTGCTGGCAACAAAAATGAGTACACCCCTAAGTGAAAATGTCCAAACTGGGCCCAAAGTGTCAATATTTTGTGTAGCCACCATTATTTTCCAGCACTGCTTTAATCCTCTTGGGCCTGGAGTTCACCAGAGCTTCACAGGGTTCCACTGGGATCCTGTTCCACTGCTCCATGACGACATCACAGAGGAGGTGGATGTTAGAGACCTCACGCTCCTCTACCTTCCATTAGAGGAGGCCCTACAGAAGCTCAATGGGATTTAGGTCTGGTGACATGCTTGGCCACTCCATCACCTTTACCCTCAGCTTCTTTAGAAAGGCACTGGTCACCTTGGAGGTGTGTTTGGTGTTGTTATCATGTTGGAATACTGCCCTGCGACCCAGATTCTGAAGGGAGGGGATCACGCTCTGCTTCAGTATGTCACAGTACATGTGGCATTCATGGTTCCCTTAATGATCTGTAGTTCCCCAGTGCCGGCAGCATCATGCAGTCCCAGACCATGACACTCCCACCGCCATGTTTGACTGTAGGCAAGACACACCTGTCTTTGTACTCCTCACCTGGTTGCCACCGAACACGCTTGACACATCTGAACCAAATAGGTTTATCTTGGTCTCATCAGACCACAGGACATGCTTCCAGTAATCCATGTCCTTAGTCTGCTTGTCTTTAGCAAACTGTTTGTGGGCTTTCTTGTGCTTCATCTTCAGAAGAAGCTTCCTTCTGGGACAGCAGCCATGGAGACCATTTGAATGCAGTGTGCGGTGTATGGTCTGAGCACTGAAAGGCTGTAGTTCATATGTGAAGTGTTTTAGTTGATTTGGTTCAATGATTCACAGCTCAGAATTTTTATTCAGTGAAAATAAGTACAGAGCTTTCTCAGGCTAAATTATATTCTATAATATACCAGTCTGCTCTTAATAGAGTGGTTGATGATGACAATTTGATGACTTCTTTTACTCCTGAGTCTCACTGGGTGCACATGCCCCATGCCTGTGCCTGCATTGCTCCACCTCCTCCAGCAGAAACAGTACGTAGCTCCTCCCACACTACAGTCTGCACTCTTACAGACACACAGCACTCTTCCATCCTCTTTCTGGACACTGAAACTATATTATATTACATAGAAATGTCTCAGTGGTTCGTTTTCGAGCAAAACTTATGAGATTGAGTCTGAGAAAACAGTTGTGTGTGCATATACAAGTACATTTGTTTCAAACCATGTGAAGCCAAAAGAGATTTTAAAGTATTTAAAAGTGCATATTTTGTCATTTCTGGGTCTATCAATGTAAAATAAAAAGCAAGTGAAAGATAAAATCCACCTCTGTTAGAATACTTCAGCTGTAAGTCCCTATAGAGCTGTTTCCTTGCTGCATCTGAGAAGGATGCCGAGAAAACCTGTTTTCCTTTCAGACCAAAATAAATGACAACACTCTCTTCCCCCATCCTCATGTTTTGCTGCAGTGTTTATTCCTATCTGCTACCTGTCTCCCAGTCTGGTCCATGTAGTCTTCCCCATGTATTGTATTGCATATTTGTAATGTACGGACGGGGGGAGAGGTCCAATTTCAATTCCTTTGTGCGTACATGTACATGTGAAGAGAATTGACAATAAAGGCCATTATTCAAGGCATACTCTGCGTGACCCTGCTATATACTGCAGTTATAATTTATAACACCCATGATCATTGTGTTATAATTCGCACATGCATTTCCGATGGATAGTTGCAGATCATTCTAGTGAGCAGCAGATTTTTCTTCATTTGTACCAAAATGGCTACGCCACAATTCCGAATCCATGTATCGCCGATTAAGAAAACGGATGACGAAAGTACAAAGAGGTGTACAGTACATCTACAATATGGTGTCTTGAAAATAAGTGTTAAAAATTACTCAGAGATGCACAAATCACTCCATATACAACTTCAGGCGCTAAACGACATCTATAGTTTGGCTAAAAGACCTGTGTGAAATTGGCCCCATCAAACACAAGCCTACACAAAAACTATGTTAATCGTTTGTGCTTCATTTGTGCAGCAAAAAATTTCGTTTTGCTCCTTTAGTTATTGAGAAATTAACAATTCTTTTACAGGTCAAACTGTGGTCAGCCAGTCTCCAGGAAGCTTAAAAATGCACTAAAATGCCCAAGATGGCATCAATCGTTTGTGCTGTTTTGTGCTGCAAAAAGTTTCGTTCTGGTCTGACCATTCTGGTTCTTAAGATATTTGCAGTTTTATTTCCAGCCAATGACATCATCCAGCCCCTCAAAATGTGAAAGAGCCTCAAAACAGGCAGAAAATTATAGAAAATGTTTGTATTTCGTTTGTGCTATGACAGTTTTCATTTGTGCGAGTTTATTTCTAAAATTATTCATTATTATTTCTGCGGCAATTATAGGACATCATTTCCGCTCAGCTGACGGCAGAGACTTTAGCAAAATTCTGCAAAACTAGTGAAGATAAACGATCTCAGGCTGTGGAAAAGTCTGTAACAGTCTTTAGTAATTTGCTTTTGATTCATATTTTATATAATAATACAGACTTTTCCACAGCCTGAGATCGTTTGTCGCCACTAGTTTTGTGGAGTTTGCTGCCGTCAGCTGAGCGGAAATGACATCCTACCTTAGAAATAATAAGGAATAATTTTAGAAATAAACTCACACAAATGAAAATTGTCACAGCACAAACAAAATACAAAAGTTTTCTGTCTTCCTTTTTTGCCATTGTTCATTCTCCAAATGTCAGTATAGTACTTTTTATTCACATTTACAATAAAAACACAATTGCTTTATACATTATTTAGTGTGTATTACCTTGGAAAGTACAACATTTTCAAGGATTTGGCCATAGCTGATCTAAATTACGCTGTTAATAATAAATAAAGTATGATCGGAATAAAAACGCTTTCATTGGAGAGACAGATGAAGCCAATTGGGCTCTGGACCCAAACGTCAATATCCTGGTTGAATATGTAACTGGAGTATAGATTTCCTGTTCATGTGGGCTCCAGTTCAATAGCTGTGATACGAGATATAAGCATTTCTATAGAAGCATCCTCAGTCATGTCACAGCGGAGATGGACGCGATCGATGCCATATTTTCAGGCGACATTACAACATCCCATGGTGTAGTCTTCATTAGAGAGTGTCGGAGGTGAAGAGTCTATTATTAGTCAACTGTTTTGAGCATGGATAATTAGAAATGATCACTAATAATGAAACTAAATATTAAACTAAATATAATAACATTTTCACTTTGCATATTGTAAAATGACTGTTCAGCTCATGCAAGAACATCACTACTGCAATAGTATGTGTTTAATAAAGGTGCTCTATGTCACTTTTCTGGTGGAAAGTCTGCCATCTGCTTTCAATTCCAATAATTTTTTTTCCACAGTTTAAAATTATAATCCAACAGTAGGCATGCCCTTATACATATATGTAAATATGAACATGCATTTGTATATTACTATATTTTATTAAATTTTTATTATATCTGTATTTTATTATATTTTATTATTTTTTTTACTATATTGTTTACTTATTTTCCCTTGTATTTGCAAACACTAACAGTACTATTTATTGCAGCTATTAGTACTTCTTGAATATTAGCAAGTCAAACGGTTGAACCTGCATATGACAAATAAACAATCTTGATAATCTTGAGCATTTACATATATTACCAATACTAATATGTGAAAACTGTGAAAAACACATGGACACCCAAAGAAGCCGGGAAAGGTGATAGGGTCCATCACCACCACGTGATTCATTTAATGGCTTCACAGATTCAGTTTTTGGTTAAAGTACAAGACACAGACAAGATAAATTATTATTATTATTAGGCCCGAGTGCCAGAAGCTGGTGAAGGGCCTATTAGTAGTAACTATGGATAGGCATTTGATTACATTTTCTTAATGGATTGTCGGGAAATTAGCAAACAATTTTTGATTAATCATCAACATTTTTATATTAAATTATCATATAATAATTACTATTACTAATCTGCATAAATAAACTCAACTCTACAACATATAAACCATCACCACTATAGAGCCACATCAGCCCATGTGAGATTAGAATGTGTTTAATGCAGCTTTGGCACATTTGTTTACGTCGTACAGATACGAAACTTAAAACCACATGGCTCATTTGCATAAATTATTAGCACTGAAAAAACAGCTTTTTCCTTATGCGCTGATGTGGTCAGCTTCTGTCGGACAAAACGACACGACTCAGTGGAATATGAGTGTTCTTTCTGTGACAGAGGGATGTTCTGCTGGTGGCTCAGATTGTACATGTGCCGGTTTAGCACAGCTTTTTATTTAACATCATTTTACTCACTTTATTTATGTTGGTCACTTTATTTTGGCTTCTGTTGTGATGAAAAGACTGAAAAGTGTGTCTTTTGGACACGTGCACTCGACTTTATATTGCACCGGGATATTCAAAAAACACAATCATACCTGGGATACTGATGTGCAGGTAAACGCACTCTGAGGGATATAGTGATCTCCAAGGTGTCAGAGCCGAGACCTGGGACTGTGAGGCCACAACTTCAGTGTCTGGACTGTTGGACGCTGCCTTGTCCCCTTACGCTACGCACAGCAATCTACATTCAGTTTGTCGATAAAAAATTAATGTGATTGACGAAATTCTTAATGATCAATTATCGATTAGTCGACTAATCATACCCATCCCTAATAGTAATAATAATAATATATATATATATATATATATATATATATATATATATATACTGTGGAAATTTCAGGTAAAAGGAATTATATCTATGGAGGTGACTGGTGGTGGATGTCACACCTGAAAAGTTCTACATCGCACTGACCATTTTCACAGATTTTACCTGCTATTGTGAAATAATAGGGAGAAATATGACATAGTGCAATAGTGCAATAAACTCCCCAAAAAACAATATGCATTTTCGCTTTAAACAATTTGAATAGGCTAGCCTTCTATTGAAATGAAAATTTTCAACACAAAAACGTATTCTTTCTCACATATCGCTGCTAACCACACAGTCAACATATCAGCTTCTATGTTATTATGTCTTTCGAAAGCCATTGTATTCTGTTTCCTATTACAGGCACCATGTTGAGGACCATTCAAAAATCATCACTTTGAAACATAAAAACACTCGACTCTTATCACACAGTCGCTACAGACACATCGATCCCACAATCCCACAGCGCTACTTACACTGGTGGCGTATTGGATGTCCCTCCATATATTCGTCTCCCGGGACAGATCGGATAACTCAAACAGGTTTTCCACCTCCACCTCTCCAATCATGTCGTGCCTGGAAAACCGATCGAAGTCGAAAACGCTCATGTGCAGCTTCCTCGTGGGCAGCTCGTCGTACGGCACGGGAAACTGGAAGCTTTCATTAAATGTGGGATTCAGCATTTTCCGATGAACTCTCGTCTGGAACTTCTTGCGATCCGGGAGAAGGTACACTTTGACATATGGATCGGAAGTGCCACACAGGTCTTTAGCCGGGAGGTCCACGGCGCGCAGGATGTTGACGATCAAGGACTCGTTTTCGTAGTCGTACTTGAGGGAGAAGTTGATGCGGCCGCAGTTTTTGTTGGAGTTCTTGGAGGAGTCTTCGGATTCTTGCGCCTTCTGCTGGTAGAGTTCGGGCTGGATGCGTCCGAGTCCTGTGGGTTTGTCGTCTTTCACTTCGTAGTCGTTACCCAGGTCCAGACTGCCCACCTGCATCTGTCTGGGCAGGTGTCTCTTGAAGGAGTTGTGTCTGTGGAAATAGAAGAAATATAGAAATTAAATATACTATAATCCAAAAAGAAAAAAAAAAAGAAATTCCACTAGGTGAGACTTCTTCTTTCTGGTGGAAAAACCTTATAACAGTTATAACATCTCCATGGAGATGTTATAACTTTTCCTGGAGTACTACGGCATTCAACTTCCATCTATCTCCATGAAGACAGGCAGATGACACCACCAGTCCATGTTACAGGTCAGATCTACGGAGAGGCAAACCCAATCTGCCTCATCAGAACAGTTTTGGTGCTCAGCTGTACACCCAAGGCCAGATGTTTATTCATTTATTAAGAGAAAATGGATAAATCTGGAGTGTATCACCGATAAAGAAAGAGAATGAAATAAGTACAAAGAGGTGTGCATTTGCTGGTGGCGGTGAAAACGGGAGTTGATCTACAATATGGTGTCTTGAAAATAAGTGATAAAGATTACTCAAACATGCACGAATCAAATACAACTTCAGTTGGTAAATGAAAAGGAGAAACATCTGTAGCATAGTTAAAAGCTCTGAAAAGCCGATTTTGTTAAGTTATTGTTATTTGCTTTAGTCCTGCTTTATAGTTGGGTTTGTTTGTTTGTTAAGACCCACTTGAGTCATCATTTAGTATCAGTTTCTGTCCTATTTTAGATCTGGTTTAGTCCCACTTAAGTCTTGGTCTAGATGTTTTTTGTGTGAAAAGTGTAATCATCTTCAGCCTGTCTATTCATTGCAAAGATTTTTCTAAATCACACACTCAAATTTTTAGTCGCTGAGCATTATTCATTCTCCAAACATCAGAATAGTACTTTTTATTCATAAGTACACAATTGCTTAATAAGGTTTGCAACTGGCTCTGGCCACAATAGACTCCCAATGTAAAAAATCTGGAGCGTCGTGGCACCACCAAACTGCATGGTGGCATCTCGCACTCTGAGAACCTCAGGGGCTGGCCTCCTGCTGGTGCCCAGAGTCAGGACTAAGTAGTAGTAATAGTAGTAGTAGTAGCCTTTATTTGTCAATTTCTTCACATGTACAAGACATACAAAAGAATCAAAATTGGACCTGTCATTCCATCCGTACATTTACGGTACACTGTTATTTCTTTATGAATGTTGACAACCAAAATAAATAAATTAATTAATTCATTCATTCATTTAACACATAATACATGACAATCAATCAATTCATATACATTACTAAATACTAAATACTATGGGCTTTCGCATGCGCAGTGTGAAATCAACAAGCTAATGCTGAAGCTGCTTATAAAGGAAAGCAACTTGCAACTTGGCGTTTTACATGGAAGTTAAGAACTTGCCCCCATCACTACACTTGTTTCTTTCCTTGACAGACTCACTGCCACAGATTTCCACCGAGGCAACACTAATCTGTGCCATTTTTTTGGCTTCTGACAGAATTCCACCACCTCTAGCAACGGACTTTAGCTTCAAACGTGCTGGAGTTCAACTTTAACTGGGACATAGTATGATGTGAGTTACACAAAACAACACCCCCTCAGCAATATCAGCACAGTCAAAACACAGAACAAACATTTCACAGGACCAGTAACAGGGGAGGGGAGGAGGGGGTGGAGACGACCCGGGGTGGGCGGAGCAGCCATCCAGACTAAACTCAAGGAGTCAGAGTTTCAGATTCATGCAGCTAAAACCTGCAACAGTCTGAACATGTGAGACAGACTCTACTTTGACTCAAAATGGTTCTGTTTAGCTGCAGATGAAAGGTTTTCATTTCTCATTCCACACTCTTCTATCTAATTTAATGTCTGTCTCTCTCATAGACCGTATATATGAGTGGACATAGCTAACCCGTTAGCCACCGCGTGCCAAACAGGAAGTGCTCCAGGAGGCTCTTCCGGCTCCTTCTCTCCCTTTTTCCCATTGACTCACATTGAGATGTTATCATCCCTCTCTCCGTAACTGCTGCTGTGGCCTCGTCATTTTGGTCTTAAAATGTTCATATGAACAGGCGACACAGGATCCTGAATTTTTCATTTAGCTATTTTGTTCCTAAATCAAGATATGAACATAAAGAATGGACCAATCAGACGCCTTCATTCCCCGAGATCGCTACCACCTAGCGTTAGCAACAGGTTTGGTTGACAGCTAGTGCGTTCCTTCCCGCTTTTCTGTGACTTTTTTTTTTTTAAATAAAATTACAAAATAAATCAAACAATTACAATAGCTAATGTTACTTACATAACTTATATAACAAAGTAAAGTGAATTTCATTAAACTGCCAATTTTATTGCTGTTCGCACGCAACAGAAAATATAACATAAATCAATTACTTAAACTTAATATTTAAAGTTTGATGATAAAAGCTAAACGTTTCCTTATTATTCTCAAGACTCACCGAAATACAGCGGTCTGTGCAGAATGGTGCAGAGTATCACCGCTCTGAGGAGGGCAGGCACATTTAACCACCTCAATGATGATTGGCTCTTGTGGTTGCTATGACGTCCACCCTCCTGTGGGCTCACCACTCACAGGGGGGTTCATAGGGGGGTCAGGTGCTATGAGGATTGGGCAGCAAGCTGCCCCTGCGACCCAGCTAGATAAAGCGGAAGAAGATGGATGGGTGGTTGCTATGATACTCGTGGTTGGATTTCCAAATATGGGGACTGGCTCCAAATTCGCTCCTGTAACTGTGGCGTCAAGAGCCTCATTTGAGCGGTGCTGACACTGTGGTGACGTCACATTCACTTAGTCCACTTATATATACACTCTATGGTCTCTATTTTTAATTTTATGATTATTTATGTTTTCATTTGTTTATATTGTGATTTTAATTTCTTCTTCTTTTTCTCTAAAGCACTTTGAAATACTTTGCGTACGAATTGTGCTATACAAATAAACTTGCCTTGCCACGGTGTGCGGTCTGAGCTCCTGTTACGTTTAGTTACTCACAGCCACTGTACCGGAGCTACACCAAGAGCAGTCTGAGCCTTGTGTTATACTGGGGAAAGCACTGTTAAAGGTATCTTGCCCAAGTGCACAATGATTGACCTTTAATGAGTGCTCTAACCACTAAATCACTGGCACCAAACTCCCTCTTCACCACTGTCAGATACTTTAGTGTCCTCTGCCCTTTGTGACTGATGGTGGTTTGATTATTCATGGATTCTGTACTGAGAAAGAAACAATGCAAATGACCATTGAAGAACACTTACTGTTTTACTTTTTCATTTGGCAGCGTTGGGTAAACATATTCATCTCTGTCTAGAATTAAGTTTCTGAATTTCCAGCCTAAGAATGCTACAAGAAGTGCTGATGCCTGGGTCCATTGTTTGTGCTCACGACTTGGCTGCTGTTAAAACCTGCATCGATCCAAGCACAAGAAATGTTAATTGCGATCTTAATAGTCTCCTTTGAGAGCGGAAGAGACGAGCCACCGACAATTACGAGCAAACAAAATGGCTCCCTAACTGATGCACGCCACCGCATAGACTGACCCAGGCTCACTTTGGAATCAGTACGGCTGCTGTTGACAAAAGAAATATCTCGATTAACTAAAGACACGTCTTGCACTGGTTAGGCACAGAAAAAAAGTACTAGGAAACAATGTATTTATATAAAGAAAGATTCAATCTGCGAACCATGAGGTGAATCTTCCTTTTTACATAATTACAAAAAATCTGGATGTTTCAGTTCCAATACCGATATCAAAGCTTTAAAATTAAGTATCTGCCAATGTATTTCTTTAAAACGCAGTTAACTTTTTACACAAGAGATCCAATAGTGTTAAAGGGGAACTCTGGCTCGTTTGAAGCTAAAGTATGTTGCTAGAGGTGGTGGAATTCTGTCAGAAGCTAAAAAAACGGCACAGATCAGTGTTGCCTGGGCAGAGATCTGGCTGTGGCAGTGAGACTGTGAGGTCAACAAAAAAAAGTGTAGTGATGGGGGCAAGTTCTTAACTTCCACGTAAAACGCCAATTTGCTTCACACTGAAGAAGTTTAACACCACTTTAGCCCATCTTATAACAGCCACGAGTCTAACAAACAAAACACTCTGCCTGGTTCACTCATTAGTGTCTTGAAACATTAGAAAACAACTTTATAAGCAGCCATAGAATTACCTCTGTTGATTTCCCACTGCACATGTGAAAGCCCAAAAGACTCGAACGCCAACGTTGTTTCTAATCCCATTTATTTATGAGTGAAAAAAAATATATATATATATATATATATATATATATATATCTATATATATATATATATATATATATATATATATATATATATATATATATATATATATATATATATATAACCCCTATGAACTAACATCAAGGACCATGTTGTCCACCCTCCTGTGGGCTCACCACCTGCAGAGGGGTTCATAGGGGGGGTCAGGTGCTATGAGTATTGGGCAGCAAGCTGCCCCCAGCGACCAATGGATTAAGCAGGAGAAGATGGATGGATGGATGGATATGGAGATAGAAATATATATATATATATATATATATATATATATATATATATATATATATATATATTATATATATATATATATATATATTGAAAGACACTGTGGTTAAGTATTTATATCATCACCACAATATTGCAGAGCATGTAACAACATGGAGAGGCACTGGGTCATGCTTTCCCGCTTTTGCAGTCTATCCTTTTGTTCTGAGCTCAAGCTGAACTCTCGCTCTCACATCACGTGTGAGTTCGTTGATACTTTTTTGGCTAAAGCCGCCAGAAGCAACAAGT
Organism: Odontamblyopus lacepedii; assembly: GCA_034769755.1. NCBI lineage: Eukaryota > Metazoa > Chordata > Actinopteri > Gobiiformes > Gobiidae > Odontamblyopus > Odontamblyopus lacepedii. Next base: position 38,652,079 of record CM068345.1, on the reverse strand, counting down.
GAGGATCGATTACTGACTGAGAAGAAGAAGAGAAAATGGTTCGGGGATGTATTTTTTTTGTGTTTTTCAAAAAATATAGGGTATTATAATGGGATTAGAAAAGACATCGGCAGTCGAGTCTTTTGGGCTTTCGCGTGTGCAGTGGGAAATCAAGAAAGGCTGCTTATAAAATTGTTTTATGAAGTTTACAGACACGAATGAGTGAGCCAGGCAGAGCGTTTTGTTTGTTAGACTCGTGGCTGTTGTAAGATGGGCTAAAGTGGTGTTACGCTTCTTCAGTAAGAAGCAAATTGGGGTTTTACATGGAAGTTAAGAACTTGCCCCCATCACTACACTAGTTTGTTGTCTTGACAGACTCACTGCCACAGTGAGATCTCCACCGAGGCAACACTGATCTGTGCCGTTTTTTTGGCTTTTGACAGAATTCCACCACCTCTAGCAACAGACTTTAGCTTCAAACATGCCAGAGTTCCCCACTGTTATTTATTCTTCCGTTAACTACTGAACTTTCATTGAATAAAAAGTAAATCCCTATGAGACATTCTAGGTCAAAATCAGCCTGTAAATAGTCTTATTACATCCAGTTAAAGCATTCACATCTCTATGGAGACAAACAGGTTGCAGACATTCTCCTGAAAAGTTACACAGCGCACCTTTAATCGATGTTGTGGAACCGCTGCCCAATCCACCAAATTTTTCAGTATTGTCGTCAATATTCAACCAGTATGGGTATTGGTGCATCTCATATCATCAAATACCATAATTTCAGCTCACTCACTTCTCCCATACAGCTCTGGAAAAAAATAAGAGACCACTGCAAAATTATCAGTTTCTCTGATTTTACTTCTAGGTCTGTGTTTGAGTATTTTTGTTTCATTCTATAAACTACTGACAACATTTCTCCCAAATTCCAAACAAAACTATTGTCATTTAGAGCATTTATTTGCAGAAAATGACAAATGACAGAATTTGATACAGTTTTGACACATTTTTCAACAAAAATAAAGGTGTTTTCTAGGGTTGTAATGATATCCAAGTCTCACGATACGATATCATCACAGTATGAACCTCACGGTATGATATTAATAATATATTAATATCGTGGGAAAGCTCTGACAGTCAAGACTGACATAAAATGCTTTGACCAGTCATTTGGTACAACATTTATCATCATTAGGGATGGAATGATATCCAAATCTCTCTGTACCATATTTTCACCATATACATCTTTTTCCTCTAAAAATGCCTTCACAAGACTTAATCCAAAGAATGAAGATTTCAAAGTGCTTAGAACAGTTATTTCTTCATGTAGTCTGCACTGAAACCGAGCAAAGGATCATGGTCTATGTAGTTCCCTCTGTTTTTTTAAAAGTTATTTCTGCATCAGAACTATTCATTTAAGCAAAGAGACTCGGGATTTGATATATTGTGATGGTCACCATATTTCCATTATTGTTACATCTCTGTTTTCTTATATTTTTATTTGACAAACAATCATTTCTGTGTATATTCAAGCACCTAGTGGACATCATGGTTGCTACTTAACAATTATGGACCATGATCTCATGATTTCCAACCAGAAATTGGAATTTAAAACCTTATATAAACTACTTTTCCACAGCAGCTTTGGAAAGTGCACATTGCTTTTACTCAACAATAAAGACGAGACATTTAAAAGGACTTCTAGCCTTCTATGATTAATACGAACATTTGAGGAGCCAGTCTCACAAATAACAAGAAGGTTTGACATTTGTGGATCATAAATTTGGATATTTCTTCCAAAACAGCGTTACATTTTATTCTTTTTGCTTTCAGCCTGACATTAACATCTGTCACGGGGTTTTAGAAAATCTCCATGCTCCCAGCTCCATGTGGTCTTCGCTTTATTATTATTGCTCCTTTTGCCTCTCTCCAGTCTCATTGTGTGTCATGAAGAAACCATTACACATTATTAGCCCTTACTTAAGCAGAATGCGTTCGGATGAGCCGCTCCAAATATAATTGATTAAGATAATTAATTCTGCGTGCACTAAATCGCCTCCACAAAGCCTCTTCCAGCACTATCTGTATATAAAAGGTCCAGCGGTGGCATAATGCTGTCCCCGTATGCGTTTTCTTATCTGGTCTGGGCTGAAATGAGATTCTTTCAGGAGTGAAGAGGAAGGACGTTTCACTGTAGAAATCTATAGGCTGGTTCCTTAAGGGACCATAAAGACAGAAGGTTGTACTTAAATATGCACAAGGCATTACTGCAGTTGTTTATTAGCGCTGTGGTGAAAATAAGGTTCATGGTGGTTCGATCCTCTGCAGTTTTCTGGACACTTACATTCACAGAAGGACTTGTGTACAGAACCGTGTGCAAATGTGATAGGCTGGGTTTATCTGGCACCAGCGCGTTTTAACCTGCCCGTAGTTTAAACTTAGATGAAGACAAGTTGCTGTTTATCTGTGTCTGACTGCAGATGTCTTGACCTATGCATAATTATCGGGGGGTTTTTTGGACTATAAGTTGCACTTTTTTCATGGTTTCATGGTTATACTCAGGTGCGACTTATATATAAAATAAAAATAAAAAACTTATTTCACGTTACTTATTTTCACACTGACAGCGCTCTAGGCTTGTGTGCCAGTATCTAGGCCTATCATGCTGTTTTTACCCCTGTAAAACTGTCACTACATTCACCAACTGCAGCACCTCGTACCTGTTTGCTTAGTTAAACCCAATGGCAACTTTTTTGTCCAGGCAGTGAATAATTCACAAAATCTTGTCCTTTAGTCCAATAAAAGCTCACTGCATCAGCACAAGCTGTTTTTTTCAGTGCTTATACTATATCCAAATTAGCCGTTTCTGTAAAATATAAACAAATGTTCGCAAAGCTGCATTAAAAACATTATTACTCAGTGTATATATTGAGCGGAGTAGCAGAAACATCTGTAGAGTGGTGGTAAAGAGGAGCAATCAAGCAGCAGAAAGAAAGTTTGGAGTGAGTGAGTAACTTGTGTTTGATGGAGAGAAGTGGAGGAAACTCAAACTGTAATGAAGAAAACTAAAAAGCTAATTGCTGGCTAAAAGCTGGATTTATCTGGATTTAGCTGGAGTTGCTCAGAAGTGACACCGAGGTTGAAGAATCCAATGGATTTAGTGAATTGGAGTGAGATGGAGAGTTTGGAAAACTTGTTCTGTTGTTTCTGCTCTAGTTTTGTGAATAACTGTTCATATGTGACGTGAACACACCAGACACATGTTCAGCCTTTTCTCTGTTCTAGTGTTATTACTATAACTTGCCTTTCAAGATGAAATGTCTGTTCCTGGTGTCTGATTTTGTCAAATAAATTTCCCCCCAAAAATGTGACTTATCATCCAGTGTGACTTATATATGTTTTTTCCTTCTTCATTGTGCATTTTTTGGCTGGTGCGACTTACACACAAGAGCGACCTATAGTCTGGAAAATACGGTACTAGGCTTTTCCACACACCTCTCCAAATCTGACCTGTAACGTTGCCTGATTTCACCCCTTGCTTGTCACCATGGAGAAAACTGACTTTAATGCCATAGGTGAGGCAAAACAGTAACGTTTCCACAACGGGACAGTGACTCAGAGGTTAGAGCCGCGGTGTGTGTGTGTGTGTGTGTGTGTGATTGGTGGTGGTCGGATTAGCACTAACCTTACCAACTGTATCTTACCACTACCAAATGTGGAGTGAATGAATAATGACTGCAGAGAGTTACTGATATTATATTATTATCAGGCATTTGGTGGCGCCACAACCAGGAAAGTTCCATAGTGTGTCTTGAAACAGTTTCCAGTACTCTAAATGTTGCTGTGAGCACCAGTATAACAGGTGGGGCTCAGGCTGAGTGCGTGTCCCTGGGAGAGGACTTCCAGATGGGGCTATTGATTTGCCCTGCAGCCTCTAAGCTCTGGGGCAGCTGCACTGGATTACAGTGTATCATGGAAATGTCACATGCTGCACGGCTTATCTCTCATTAAAGGTGCTCCACATGTGACTATGAACCAGGTCCACTTCCACATGGTCAGGGAGAGCAGAGGTTTACAATGAAATGTTATGTCACAACACAATAATGCCAATCAGAGTGAAAAGTAAATTATACTGCATTAGGCTGTGTGTAAGATTTGGATTTAAAATTTTATAAACTTGACCAATCTGTGCCCCCAAAAATGAGGTAGACATGTTCATATACAGAGAAAGAGACAAACTTGGATGTGTCCTCTGTTTGGAGGTTAAGGCTCTGGCAACACAGGTTCAGCTGTGATTAATTCCTTTTATAAAACAGTAAAACATTTGTTTTACAAGTGCACACTCACAAACTCCAGCACTGGTGTATCAGCTCAGACCTCTGCATAATGTAGTTTGTTGGGTGAGACACACCGAGGGCATGGACTGAATGAACAATGCACAATGTGCAGTAAAATGATATTTATCTTGTGGCTAAAAATACTTTCAGTGGACAAAATATTTTTTTATAATCTGATGCCCTGTTTTCATGTGCTTATGTAGTTATCTAGTATGTATATTTCTGTGTGTATCGGACTTGTTGAAGGTAGCAGGCTCCGTGCTGTGCCTCTACATGAGCTGGGTACATGTGTTATATAATATCTCTATATATGTATGTATATGTAGATTATTATGTGTATGTGACCTGGTGGAGGAAGCAGGCTCTGTATATGTGTATGTACGTGTATGTGTGTGTATGTGTATTACTGTGTGTATGTGACCTGGTGGAGGAAGCAGGCTCAGTGGTCTGCCTCTGCACATGTTGTGTATATGTCTTATAAAGTATTCATATCAGTATATGTGTATGTACCTGTACGTGTATTACTGTGCGTATATGTGTATGTGTGTGTATGTGTATTACTGTGTATGTGACCTGGTGGGGGAAGCAGGCTCAGTGGTCTGTATGTGTGTATGTATTTGTATGTGTATGTGTATTACTCTGTGTATGTGTATGTATGTGTACGTGTATGTGTGTGTATGTGTATGTTTGTGTGTATGTGACCTGGTGGAGGAAGCCGGCTCCGTGGTCTGCCTCTGCATGCGCTGGGTTCTCCGGAGGAAGTGCTCCCTCATGGAGAGCTGCACGTCGGTGGGGATGTCCGGAGACGTGCGGCTGATCTTCACGGCCGCTTCCAGGAACCCCACTGAGCCCAGAGGGTCCTTCACCTTCTCCGTCGCCATGGTGATGGGCGACTGGGGCGGGGGCAGGGGGGGCGGCGAGAGGTTAGGCCTGTCACAGAAACACAATATAAGACAACAGATAAGAGGAGGAACTAAAGAACAATCCACGTAAATAGCAGAGGTGGTGTTCACATCTGGGTCGATATTAAAGAAAATTGCATAACATGGGTCCTTTAATGCTCTTGTACATGGCCCCTTTAAACTAAATGATATAAACTAAACAAACAGGAGGAAATGACAGGTTTTAGAAATAAATATGCGCACAAATCTTCCATTTACTTCCATTTTATGTTTTTTTTTGTGTTCGCACCAAATGTTCGCTTATGATTTAGACTTTGTCATTTTTATGGATGTTCCTTTGTAAATCGTGGGCCCTTTTATCAAGGCCAGATTACAATTGTAACTACGAACTCTACAGAACAAAACAAACCCCATTAGAACTACAATTGGAATTATGAACTCTACACTTCAGAACAAAATAGAAAAAAATATAGAACTACAATTGTAAATAGGAACTCTACACTTCATATCAAAACAAAAAAAACCAATAGAACTACAACTGGAACTAGGACCTCTACACTTCATATCAAAACAAAAAAATGATAGAACTACAATTGGAACTAGGAACTCTACATTTCAAAGCAAAACAAAACCCATTAGAACTACAATCGGAACTAGGAAGCTACACTTCATATCAAAACAAAAAAAATGATAGAACTACAGTACAACTGTAACTAGGAACTCTACACTTCAAAACAAAACAAACCCCATTAGAACTACAATTGCTACTACGAACTCTAAGCTTCAAAACAAAACAAACCACACTAGAACTACAATTGTAACTATGAACTCTACATTTTAAAACAAAACAAAACCCACTAGAACTACAATTGTAACTATGAACTCTACACTTCAGATCAAAACAAACAAACAAACAAAAAAACCCTGATAGAACTACATAGTCAGGGTTCCTAGTCATGACTATGACTAGGCACCCTCTAGGAACTCTACACCACACCACATGACACAAACTTTACTTCCTAAATTTGTATGTTATTTACTTGAAAATGTTAAATGGCCATACATAACTTGTCATTAAGGGGGGGCCTATATACTATACTCACAGCTATGTTGGATAATTACTTTGTTTTTCCCCATATAGTAGTTCATTTTATTTGATTTCATTTCTGCTGAGGGTGTTACATTTTGGGTCAGTTTAGTATGCGTTCTTTTTTTTTCTTTCATTTTTCATTTTTATCGTCCACAAACCAGGAAGTTATCCTGGAAACTTGTTAGCTTTACTGACCTTTTTAACACAGAAAAAATTTTAACGCACCACCTTTAAAGAAGACCTATGGTGCTTGTGTCCACCTTGTGATGTCATAAAGTCGTAGTTTTCAAGTTAACAGCTACTTTTTACCCTTTGTTCAGTAGAGATGGGCAAATCTAGGGCTGAACACTTCCAAATAATTCTAGAGAAGATGTGTGGAGTTTAAAACCACTGTGGTGTTCATGCATTACCACATGACATCACAAGGTGGATCAGAGCATTTCTGTTTGAGACCAGCCTGAATATGCAGGATTTGTCTGTTCAACACGTGAATGCGGGTCGTTATGATATCATTTGCACCTTTTTAAAACGCAATATTCATCTAAAACAGTCGGCGCACTTGTTTCTAAAGGAATCAAGTTCGCGACTTCCGCCTTAAAAAACTGTGGTGCCCAATGGGAGCTGACGTTGCTGTGAACGTCATCACAACAAAGAGCGGAGTAGCTGTCAGCTCCTCCTACGGATAGCCACACATCACACTACCGACGCTGCCAAATCAGTCTGTACCATTCGTTCATTTGAATTTCAATTAAGAACAAAAAGCAATAAAATGGGGAAAAAAAACAGCGCCCTGATCCAGTTGGTTAAATGGACGAGTTTAAGGTGATTGTCCATCCTCAGAACAGCCTGGACTCCCTGTACACAGGACAGTTACAGCGGATGTCCCAGAATATTCTTCATGACGTGCAAATTCAGAGTTTCAGCTGCATCCCTCTGGTCAGAGGTTTTTAGTCCCAAGATCGAGAACAAATCATTTTAAAAGGAGTTTCATTCCAGCTGCTATTGTGTTCATGAATAAAATGTCATTTATTTATTATTTATAGTTCATATGTATTGTGATTTTTAGCTCAGTCAGATGAATTATTTTATTTATGGAACAAAACCATTCGGCACTGGAGAACGGAAACACTTTGTATTTGTGTTTTCATTTGTGTTTATTGTGCAGAGTGTGGATGAATGAAATGTGGGACCAGCCTCTCAAATCTGCAGAACAAATTTACCCACAGGTACAAATAAAGCAAACTAACCTAACCTAACCTAACCTAACCAGTTTCTTGTTTCATTTTTCTGTTTTAGTATCCAAAAAAAAAAACTCTAGTTCCAGTATTTCAGTATTTTTAAAGTTTATTTCAGACAACACCATTCAAAAAACAGTCTCTGGGCCTATTTAAATTTGGATATTTTATTCCCTCTGGTTTATGTGTTTATATACATGAGTTATGCTGCTCAGAGCACCGCGTGTGAATTCAGTGTCAACCATCATGATGGATCTATAATAAAAACTATTTTTATTATTGTTCTGGTGTCAACTGAATAAGGAGAGTTTATCGTTGCTTCAAGTTTCTCATCATGGAGTTTATCTTTCTAAGACACAAAAGTAAACACATCGTTATAAGAGAAGAGGAAATGTTTGCAACGATTTTTCAGGTAAGTCCTTCTAGCAGAAGAACTTCCGGGGCATAAACCAAAGAGAATAAAATATCAACATTGAAAAGGACTGTTTTTTGATTGGTGTTATCTGAAACTTTAAATTAAATATTGGTAACAGAGGTTGAAATTAGTTTTTTGTTTGTTTGTTTGTTTGACACTCAGTCAAAACCCAAATAAGTTGCCACAACTCAAAAAGCTAAGGCAGTCAATTATCTCAATTATTTTAAGTTAATGAACTAAAAAGTCACAATCCTCTAGAACTTGCTTGAATGGCTTGGTACTTGTAGCCTTTAACAGCTGAATTAAAAGTGCTCATTTAGCTCAACTCAAATATTTGCAGTTAATGACTGAATGATAGTTTTCTGTTAAGGCAACTCAATCATTTTGAAATTGTATTGTATTTTAGCATGTACTATATAAATTAAGTTTATTTTAAAATCATCCCTATTTGAAACAATAGAAATAACAGGACTTTTAATTACTTAATTCTACTAAGTTGCACCTCATCTATGTTTTTAAGTTATGCTCAGTTATTCCCACAAAAGTTTGCTTTAATAAATAAAAATATTAGTTAAAATTACTCAAAAAGAAGAACATGTCACAGGAACTTGACACAATTAAAAGAGGAACTCCAGCACATTTGAAGCGGTGGTCAAATTCTGTCAGAAGCCAAAAAACAGCACAGATCAGTGTTGCCTCGGTGGAGATCTCACTGTGGCAGTGAGTCTGTCAAGGCAACAAACTAGTTCTTAACTTCCACGTAAAACACCAATTTGCTTCTTCACCGTCAGTGGTCGATTCTCACTTGTTGCTTCTGGCGGCTCGAGCCTCTCGCCACCGCTGGAGTCGACAATCGAGTCTTTTGGGCTTTGGCCTGTGCAGTGGGAAATCAACAAAGTGAGGCTAAGGCTGCTTATAAAGTTGTTTTCTAACATTTCCAGACACTAATGAGTGAACCAGGCAGAGCATTTTGTTTGTTTGACTCGTGGCTGTTGTAAGATGGGTTAAAGTGGTGTTAAGCTTCTTCAGTGTGAAGCAAATTGGTGTTTCACTACACTAGTTTGTTGTCTTGACAGACTCACTGCCACAGTGAGATCTCCACCGAGGAAACACTGATCTGTGCTGTTTTTTGTCTTCTGACAGAATTCCACCACCTCTAGCAACGGACTTTAGCTTCAAACGTGCTGGAGTTCCTCTTTTAGTTAATAGGACTATTTCTAAAACTTTGAGTGTACACAACGTCATCTATTTAATTTGAACTTTCAGGTTTACAGTTGGACCCAAATCCTACATGTATCACCAATTAACAAAAAAAAACTTGAGAACAAAACGAGCTTTGGGCTTGTTCAGGTGAAGGTGAAACCAGGAGAATTCATGCAGTCATGAATCACTCCAAATAAAACTTGGAGCGGGTAGGTGACACTCTAACATGAATAAAAGCTTTAAAAAGTCCATTCTGCATTATCAGGGCGCTTTAACTTCATCGCACATTGTCTCTTTGGCCGCCACAGGACCATAACCTTTTGCCCTGGAGTCTATAAATACCCTCGTCGTGCTGGGCTTACGTGAGGAGGCGGAGCTCCGGGGCGCAGGGGGACAGGGCCCGGCCGCAGGTGGAAGACGACAGGAGGGGTTTGTTTCTCCACGGGACCCAGCAGAACCTCCAGGAGATGAAGGAGAGCAGCGCCACCAGAGCCAAACCGCAGAGCACGAACACGCCGATCAGCAGCCCGAACGTGGAGTCTGCAGCCCGGAACCCAGCGCCGCAATATGGACAGACAGATGGACAGAGCCGGGGGGGAGGGAGAAAGAGGGAGAGAAGAGGGAGAGACAGAGAGGGAGTGAGAAAGGAGGGCAGAGAGGGGGGTAGGAAGAGATGGAGAAGTGAAAGAGAGAAGGAGAGAGGACAAGACAGACAGATGGAGAGAGGGGGGAAGATAGATGTGAGGAGAGAGAGAGGGAAGGAGATAGAAAGAAAGAGAATGAGGGGAAAAGATGGAGTGAGAGAGGAAGGAGGAGGTAGAGAAGACAGGAAAAAGAGAGAGGAGGAGCAGGGGGAAAGAGAGGAGAGAGATGTGAGGACAGAGAGAGGGCGGATAAAAGAGAGGGAAGGAGAGAACCATGGGGAGATGGGAGAAAGAAAGAAAAAAGAAAGAGAGGGAGGGAAAAGATGGAGAGGAAGGAGGAGGTGTAAAAGGGGAGATAGAGAAGGGAGAGAGAAGGAGCAGGGAGAAAGGAAGGGAGGGAGTGAGGGAGGAGGGGAAAGGAGAAATGGAGGAGAGGACGGGAGTGAGAGAAGGGGGAGCAGGGAGAAAGGGAGGAGAGAAGGGGAGAGACAGAAAGAGATGGGGAGAGAAAAGGAGGGAGGGAGAGATGGAGAAGAAGTGTGAGGAGAGGAAGGAGAGAAGACATGAAAGATAGAGAGGGAGGTATAAAAGGAGAGGTAGAGAAGACGGGAGAGAGGGGAGAAGAGAGAGAGAAGAGGAGCGGGGAGAAAAGGAGGAGAGAGAAATGATGAGGAGAGGAGAGACAGAAAGAGATGGGGAGAGAAAGGGAGAGAGTGAGAGAGGAGGGGAAAGGAGAAATGGAGGAGAGGATGGAAGGTAGAAAGAGATAGAGAAGAGAAAGGCAGAGGAAGGAGAGAGGACAAGACAGATAGAGAGAGGGGGGAAGAGAGATGTGAGGACAGAGAGAGAGGGAGGCAAAGTGGAGAAGGAGGGCAATAGAGAGGGAAGGAGGGAAAGATGGAGTAAGAGAAGAAGAGGGATGTATAAAAGGAGAGGTAGAGAAGACGGGAGAGAGGAGAGAAGAGAGAGAGGAGGAGCAGGGAGAAAGGGAGGCAAGAGAAATGAAGAGAAGAGGAAGGGAGAGACAGAAAGAGATGGGGACAGAAAGGGAGGAATTGAGAGATGGAGAAGAAGTGTGAGGGAGAAGAAGGATAGAGTACAAGAAAGATGGAGAGAGGGAGGTAAAGAGGAGAGGGAAGGAGAGAACCATGGGAAGATGGGAGAAAGAAAGAAAGAAAGAAAGAGGGAGTGAGAGAGGTAAAGAGGAGAGGGAAGGAGAGAACCATGGGAAGATGGGAGAAAGAAAGAAAGAAAGAGGGAGTGAGAGAGGAAAGAGGTATAAAAGGAGAGATAGAGAAGGGAGAGAGGAGAAAGGGAGGTGAGAGAAATTAACAAAGAGGAGAGACAGAAAGAGATGGGGAGAGAAAGGGAGAGGGGGAGAAAATTAGGGAGTTGAGAGATGAATAAAGAGAGAAAGAGACAGAGAGGGGAGAGGTGGTGGAGAAAGAGGGACAAAGAAAGTGGGAGGGAAAGCAGCAGTCCATTAGAAAAACATTTCTCAAAGCTTGTGGTGCTATTTCTGTGGTTTATATAAGAGAGGAGCACAGAGCCAAAGACATCAAATATTAAAACCACGTCTATACCAAACATGGAAGGAGGGAAATGCACTTATAGCGTTTGGGAGAAGGAAAATTCTGTGAAATAAACTGAATTTATCAACACCAGATATTCACAACATAAAATTATTGGTTTGCAAGTTTTCTGTGCTTGTCATATTTAGCTGGAAACACAAAAATGGAATTGAAAAGTGAAGCAAAATGTGAAATTCTACAACGTCGTGTTTGAAGGTTGAACCATAAACCAGGATAATTTCGCAAAACGATCACATTCTCTGTGTATCGCCTGTTAAGAGAATAAAACTGGAGAATCAAGTACAGATCACTCAAAACAACTCGAGAAATGAGAAGGAACCATAAACCATAGCAATACATATTTTGTTTTTGTCACTCACACTGTAAAAATGTTTGGTTATTTTTACAGTGGTTGCCAGAACACGACCGTTAAATTACGATAAAACATTTCCTTCATTTACAGCAAAAGATTGTTTCAATACGGTTGATTGCAATTAAATAATGTGCTTATTACAGTATTTTACCATAAAAAAAATTGCATTGCATTTAAAAATAAAACAGTATTACCATTAAAAATATCAATTTTCCATGTAAATTCAGGTAATTTCAGGCAAAACTATTTTTTTTTATTTAAAAGCTTTTTTAATGGTAAAATATTGTAATAAGCACATTTAATTATTTAATTATGTAATCAACAGCATCAATACCATTCTTTGCTGTAAATGAAGAAAATGTTTTATCGTAATTTAACGGTCAAGTTCAGGCAACCACAGCTGCCGGTATTTCACCGTAAAAATAACAAGTATTTTTTTCAGTAAAAAGTAGGATAGCAAAATTTAAAAGTTGGTCAAACATTTAGCTAATTTTTTTTAAATTTTACTTAAATAAAAAAAAACGTTCTAACAAATGAATTTCCCATGCTTAATAAAAAGTGAAAAACATTTTGACTTTTAATGTTTTTATTTATTGCTAACAGAATAGAAATTCAAAAATAGATTTACTCTATTTCAATGGATATAATAAACTGTAAAAGTGGCACAAACATATTTTTCAAACAGTTTTAACATTCCTTCTAACCGTTCAAGAGTTAAATAAAGTTGACAGGTGTAATAACAGCATCAAATTTACACTGTCAAATCATTTTTGAAGTCTGCAGTCTGGGGGAGTCCCAGAAGTACTTACTGCAGCACAAAGTACTTACTGAGCACAAAAGTATGATTCAGACGTTTTAACTATGGTGTAGTGCATATATAACCATAACATCATCAGAAATGCTTCTGGGAAGTGCACCACAGCTTTAACTTTACCTTCTTACTTTTTTAACAATGGTTAATAGTCAGTCAACATTTTTATACAGCCCTTTTCCACCTTCAAGTCTCTCAAAGCTTAAAGCAGCGTAAGCAGGGAGGGCTCAGTGTGTTGCCCAAAGACAAGCTTCTGTAGGAGATGGAATCCTACCAACAAACTGTGGGTCTGTAGATCTGATCGCTCCACTGTCGACGTTTATGTCAGCAAAAACTATGCAAAAACTAAAATCTAGCCAAGTTAAGATAACTTGAATTAAGAAAATTTTATCATGATTTGAGTAAATTTCAGTGGAAAAGTAAAATGATCTGCCAATGGAATGAGACTTTTTGTTCATAAATGTGAAAATACATCTTGCTACACTTAAAATAAAGTAAAATGTTGTTAATTTAAGTCATCTTAACTTACTTAGATATTGTTTTTGGCAGTGTTTGAACCACCAACCTTTGGATCAATGGGCAAACACTCTAATCACGCTACCTTTTTACACCTCTGATACCTAATCTTCATATTTTTCTGGACTTTTGCATGTGTTTGGGTGGATTTCTTCCAGTTTCTCCATCAACCCAAACATGCACAAACGATAAAATAGGCAGACCCGACCAAGACCAGCTCAAGATCTGGAGATGGGTAAACGAGAAAGAAACAACTACAACATGCGTAAAACCTCTGAAAAGTCAATATTGCAGAATAGGTTTGCTTTAAAGACTGAAAACTGAACCATAAACCATGTCCAGAAGTCTTTTTTTTGTCACTTGCCCCTTCTTTAACTTTACTTTAGGACTTTTGCATGTGTTTGGGTGGGTTTCTTCCAGTTTCGCCTCTCCAAGACCAGCTCAAGATCTGGAGATGGGTCCCAGGGTGCGCTACTTGGAAAAATAAAGCGTGTCTAATTGCGGGTATCTTCGTGTCGAGATGTAGTCACCAAAGTGTATATAGATTTCATTCAATTCCTCCCACCTCGCTCCTTAATCTGTTTTAGTCTCTCCTGGTGGGTTTAATATTACTGAGCACAATACCCCGGTCTCTGTGGAGCAGATGCAATTATAGCCAAGTCACATATCACAGAGCAAAGTATCTACTGTATGGATCCTCAGAGACTTCTGACTGTAACAAGTACACAGAAAAGTCACTTAATTTAAAGGCCCCGTGCTAAGCTACTTTCTGATCTATGTTCTAATGTTGTTTCTTCATCGCAAACTTTTAGCGTCATGTGGTAAAACAGGAGGTGCATCACTGTGTACTTAAACGCCATACACCTTTACTAGAATCATTTGGATCATTTCAGCTTTAGAATTTCCAGTTTCCTTGACTAAACAAAAGGTAAAAGGAGCTGTTAACATGACTATCTAAAGAAGTTGTAAGTTTACTTCTTACAAATATACTTTATCGTACGGCTCTGCAATTTCAAGGTGACTTCAGTGAGCTTTTAATCAGGTCTTCATGCTGTTCTGCCATCGTTGGATCAGAGTTATATGTTGAATATTCACATGTGTTTACGTGATCTTTTATTGTCCTACATCTGAGGCTTGAGTGCACAACAGTAACAATCCCTATTTATAAAAATGTACTTGCATTTCTTCAACTAACTTCATGACATCACAATGTGGACCTGAGTATTCTGAGCTTTGGAGACGTAGACAGACTGATCATAAAGGATTACTTAAACATGGGAATGAAATAAAACACAACTCCAGGTGCTTTTTGAAGAAGTAACAACATGGCTAAAAGCTCAGAAAAGTCTATTTTGAGTAATATAGGACCTTTAACGGGTGGTTAAAAGGTAGATATCCAGGTCTGTAATTATCCAAATGATGAAGATGAAGGTGCATGTAACTTAAAAACACAGTGGAGCATTTCCTGTATTGCCACATGACATCACAAGGTGGAACAGAGTGTTTTCTGTTTGAGCTAAGACCTCTTAAAAGCCAATAAACCCCCTTCCAAGGCTTTACTCCGCCCCTAAGCAAAACCTGAAGAATCCTCCAGAGTGGGCGGTGCCTGGAGGGTGTGGTGGGCTCTGGAGCAATAATTGACAGCTGACCAACAGCCACAACATTACAACATGAACAAACTTTGAAACAGAGCGGACATTTGTGCTCGGATCACGCTGTTTCCCTTTTCTCCAGACACGGCGGGAGTCACAGTCACATCACAGTGCCAGGTATGGGTGGGCTCTGCTCATCACGTAATATCCTGCGATTGACTCACTGGTGGCCTTTCGTCAAACCGGAAATTCAAACGTACTAACCGTGGTTGATCCTAAAGACAGAGTTACAAACACGACTTTGACCCAAAAGACCGTTTTATAATTTTTAAATATGCACTAAAATGCCAAAATAAGACCAGGAATAGGTATACACTTCTATTTTAGACCAATTTACACAGCTAATCAGTAGAAAAAAATTATTTAGGTGTTTAGTGGTCCTTGAAACAAATGTGAATAAAACAAAACACAACTCCCGGTTTGTGATGAGGAAACAACATTAGAACATAGATCGGAAAATAGAATCTTTTTTTAAAGAAACAGAACTAAGCTTAATTCCTATGATGTTTGGATTAAGGGACCACGGCTCTGAGTTTCAAAGAGGTGCAAAGACAGACTGATCATAAAGTATTACTCTTTATGTGTCAAGAATGAACGTCCCTAAAATGAGGGTGCAAACATTTGTAAATGAGGTTGCGGTGCACCCTTTTGCACCCTGTAGACCAGAGCCTGACTCTAACCACCAACCAGATCTACAAAATGTGCCCTCTGTCCTCATGTCAGGAGGAACAGTACAGCGCCAGGAACCATCTCCAGGTCTTGAGCTTGGTTCACAGTCGAGAGCACCTAACTGGAGGATTAGTTTACGGTATGAGTCCTCAGTTGCATCATTTACAAAACTATTCTCTGTCTCTGAACACACATGGAGGGAGAAGGTGAGATTTCGGTCACTCAGCCCGTAAATACCATCACACGCAAAGACGTTTCAAGAAAACATAACCCCTAAAACCCGAAGATGTTTTGATTGTGTTCAATTTCAAAGCAAGTCCACATGACAATAAACAATTTCTCTCTATGCAAACTGAACCACCTGCTGTATGAACTACACAAATAAGATCGTTCTGCAAAACAACCCAGTAATCCTAACGCCGAGTTTGAAAATAGCAAAATGATGCTAATCTGATTCAATAGTAAATCTCTAAAGGCAGGAGGTAGAAAAACAAGGTGTAATATCTGCTGCAAAGAGTGAAAAAATGATTATACTCTGTAAATATATGTAGAAGCACGTTGCGTTGTATTATTTATTCACTCCATGCGCTCACACACACCACATTCATACTAAGGCATAAAGATCTAACCAAATTGTAACAAAAATAGATGAAATTCTGAATGAAAAGTTAAGCATTGTGTCCCTCCTCCATGTTTATTTGTTTAGACAGGTTTCCTTCTAAACCTGCAGTGCACAGTAAACCCGAGCCTGACTGAGAATGCTGACAAGGCCTTTGCGAGCACTCAGAGTGACCCAGACAACCGACGAAAGATACAAAAACGCACTCAAACCTGGGCTGGGACACGCACCACAGTCTCCGTTGGATGAGCTCAAGTCATTATGGCCCTACACCTGATACTGGGGAGGTCTGCGGCTGTCCAAGAATTCCATTTTCCAACGTTCCATTCCACGCACCAAGATTACAGCCATTTATCTACAGGCTCCTGCTGAGGGGCTCTCTCTGCACTGGCTCGACTCCACAAACTGGAGATAACAAAGTTTTTCAAACTTTTTGGAAATGTCCTTTATTGTACGGTACTGCGATTTCAAGGTGACTTCATTGAGTTTTTAATCAGGTCTTCCTGCTGTTCTGCCATCGTTGGCTCGGAGGTGTACTTTGAATATTCACGTATGTTTGAGTAATCCTTTATTGTCGTCCATCTGAAGTTTGAGTGCCCAACAACTGCAATCTCTATCTAGAGATATGTACTTGCAATTCTTCAACAGATCTCGAGTTGTACACAGATGTTCTAAAATGTTCTGCAGCCATTAACCCCCGAAGACCTAAGGGCAATTTTCGTACATTTCTCCTCGCCTCACAATCTGCTGCTGTAGTTTTGTCATGTGGCTGGAATAAAAACAAATGCAAACGCCACAACAATATACAAAGCTACAATACACCAAAAAAAGCGGAAGTGGCCGCGGGACTCTATTTTCCAACGGACGGAGAAGAAGAATGTGAAAAGTAGGGCTGTCAACGTTAACGCATGCAATTAATCACAACATAAATTTGCACTAATGTTCTTTTTTTATGCAGATTAATCACACAGTTTATTTTGAATGTACATGGTCTTCTATGGAAAGTGCGATGGTGACCTGAAAGGCGGCGCAGGTTATTAGGTCAGTGATCAGGTCCATACGTGGATGTGAGGACGACAGATGAGCCTGTGACTGGTGCTCAGCAGCAAATTTCTCTTAAAAAAAACTGCCCCACGGGACTTTAGATCAAACTAAGGTAGTTTGCAGATATTGCAGCGATGAACTCTCTTTGCACAGAAGCACAAGGTTAAAATACCATCTTAAAGCAAAACACGTGTCTGATTCAGCGGCAGCAACAACGCTACTTGTACCAACAACATGACAACCCGCGACAATGATGTCAACAAAGTGACAGTGATAGATAAATGTCAATAAAATAACTGATAATAAATTGCATTTTTCTCAAAATATTTCAGTCTTTTTTTGAAGAATAATTAACTGTGATTAATCATGATTAATCAAAATTCTAAAGTGTGATTAATCTGATTTTAAAACTTAATCGTTTGACAGCACTAGTGAAAAGTAAAGGAATGGAGAAGTGAAGGAAGTTGGAAACATAAGTAAAAGTCA
The DNA here is from genome assembly GCA_034769755.1 of Odontamblyopus lacepedii. Taxonomy (NCBI): domain Eukaryota; kingdom Metazoa; phylum Chordata; class Actinopteri; order Gobiiformes; family Gobiidae; genus Odontamblyopus; species Odontamblyopus lacepedii. Next base: position 38,634,530 of record CM068345.1, on the reverse strand, counting down.
TTTATTGTTTTGTGGTGAGGATCGATGTCCCTGTCTGACCATCGTAAATAATTTCCTACTTGGTCCTCTTCACTTGGTCTGTCGGAAAATAGAGTTCCTGTTGCCAAAATGAGCCCAATGTAAGTTGTTACCCGCATGTTTCCAAATGTTTTCCGGTTTTGTGAGCGTGAATAGAGCCCCTTACAACTCTTTAAAAAAAAAAAAGATCTCGAGTTGTACACAGATGTTATAAAACCTTTTAAAGGAAATGCATAAATGAAAAACACATGGACGAAAGCCAGTATGTTTTATCAGACTCAAACCAGACTGAACAAATGTTGCTCGCACTCCAAAGCCCTAAGCACATGTTCACTAAAACTAGAATAATCCTGCACTTTTCCGAATCCTCTCAAGCACTACACTGGAATCATTAGTCATTCACTCTACTCGCTGGTGGTAGATACTTCTGTAGCTACATTTGTGCCGTCGGCCCCTTCACCAATCCTCCACCAACCTGCACCCATCAGTCATGGACGCAGCTTTCATACGAGGCAATGTGGCTGAAAAGTTTTGCCTGAAGACATCACAGCAAAACTTGGTCTGAGCGGGAATCACTCCTATGACAGTGGCAGGTCCAGATGTGACTGACTGAAGGCGCATGTGAGTTTCAAGGGGCGCAAAGAAAATCGTCCTCTTTATACCTCCATGAAGTTGGCCCCATCAAACTCAAACCTACACAAAAACGATGTCAATCGTTTGTGCTGTTTTGTGCTGCAAAAAGTTTTGTTTGTGCTTTTTTAGTTTTGGAGAAATTAACGATTCTTTTATAGGTCAAATGGGTCAGCCCCACAGGAAGCTTCAAAATGCTCTAAAACTTCCAAAATGGTGTCAATAGTTTGTGCTTCGTTTGTGCTGTTTTGTGCTGCAAAAAGTTTCGTTTGTGCAGTTCTGGTTCTTAAGATAACGAAACTTTTTGCAGCACAAAACAGCACAAACGAAGCACAAATGATTGACATAGTTTTTGTGTAGGTTTGCGTTTGATGGGGCCAACTTCACGTAGGTCCTCTTTATGTGTCATGACTGAACTTGCCTAAAATGAGGGTGCAAACATTTGTAAATGAGGTTGCGGTGCACTCGTTTGCACCCTTTTGCACCCTGTAGACCCGGGCCTGACTCTAACCACTGAGCCACTGTCTCAAAGTGGCAAAGATCTACAGTATTGTGCCCATGGAAAGACAGTGCAGTGCCAGGAACCATCTCCAGGTCTTGAGCTTGGTTCACAGTCGTACTTAACTGGAGGATTATCTTACAGTAGGAGTTCTGTTATGGAATTTCTAAAGTATAAAGAACAAAACTGAGAAGTTGTCTTAAATCAGACAGTCTGATTTATTCCAACAATTGTGCCACAATCCCAGCCCTGACTGTTCCGAACAGAGCGTCTCTCCCTGTCTCTGTGTTTACAATAACAATGCAGAGCAAATATACAACCAAAAGATCCACAGACAGGAGCTTAGTCCCCAAACAGCCTCAAGAACGAGTCAGACACAACGCTGGGTCATTAGAAGCCAAATAAAATAACACATGGAAGCAAGTTGAATTCAACAAAAATGGAAAGACATAATTAACCCCTGGAGACCCAAGGGCAATTTTAGTGCATTTCTCCTCGCCTGGATTTTTTTTCTTAATTTTGCTTTTAAAACTGCCCGTTTTACCCTATAATGAAATGTTCTACATCCTTTTGTTCAGTCCAGCCTGTTATTTCACAATCTACTGCTGTAGTTGTGTCATGTGGCTGTAATAAAAGCTACAGGACCAGAAATAGAGATGAAAAAAAAAAAAACCCAACTGAAAATAAAATTCATTCAAACTCTTTCATACCAAACACACAGAACAACTTTTTGGACATAAAAAAAATGCTTAATTTAGGGCCTTAGCTACAAAAATGCAAAATATCAATATCAGTTTGTAAGTAAACTAAAAATCTCCTTATTGCCTCAAGACAAAAAAAAAAAAGTGTAATCGCCCCATGACTTTCCTGGTCCAGTCCTGGAAACAGCTCCTGTCATGTCCAGGGCCAGAGCCACAGCACTTCTGCATTTCCATGGCGTTTATTGCATTTGTATTTGTTCATTTTGAGTGAAATAAACCTTTAAATAAAAATAGCAAGGGATGCACAATTACGCACACCAAGATGCGTAATGTGCCATTTATCTGAGAATAAACTGCACTCAGAGCATCTTTTTCAAAGTACCTATTGGACACTCGTTTTGCGCACTTCATCAGGCAGCGTGAGTGTGACGTAGGATAAAGCCACAGATATGTACGGAAAGCGCTATGCCTGCATTTTCAGAGGGAAAAAAGTAAGTTTCTGTCTTTTACGGTTAGAAAGTTCTGCGCGGTTATAGAAAACATATTCCTCAGAATCGTATATGAAGTGTTAAAGGAGATATATTATGACTAAGTGCTCTGTCGTATTTTGAAATTCCTCGAGTGAACCCTCAGTTATGATGATGTCAAGATTTCCAAAACAGTTCTCAGTTGCATCATGTACAAAACTATTGACAGTTCTGAACAGACGGAGCAAAAAGATGAGATTTCAGTCACTCAGCCCGTAAATAACATCACACGCAAAAAAGCTTCAAAAAAACAAAGCCTCTAAAATCTGAACCTCAATTTCAAAGCAAGTCCACATGACAATAAACGATTTCTTTCCATGTAAACTGAACCACCTGCTGCATGAACCACACGTATAAGATCGTTCTGCAAAACAACCCAGTAATCCTAACGCCAAGTCTGAAAACAGCACGGCGGTAGTGAAGCTCATCTGATGCAACAGTAAATCTCTAAAGGCAGGAGGTAGAAAAACAAAGTGTAATATCTGCTACAAAGAGTGAAAAAATGAAGATTATACTCTGTAAAAATATGTAGAAGCACGTTGCGTTGTATTATTTATTCACTCCACGCTCTCACACACCATATTCATACGAGGCAGTGTGTTAGGAGAAGTGTCTTGCCTAAGGACGAAACAATTTCCAGTTGCTGCCCCGCTGTGGCACCTGGTATTCCCAGTGCTCTTCCACCCATAACCAGGCCCGGGCTTGATTAGCTTCCGAGATCAGATCAGGCTGTGGTCGTTAATACTGAATACAGATGGGGGAAGCTAAATTTAAAACGGTTAAAGTGCAGATTTTTGTTGGGTTCTCGGAATCTGTGTACGTTCATTCGTTTTTCAAAATAAAACCAAACATGAGAAAACGAAAAAACAACTTTTTTCTTCATTATTTGTCTCCAAAACCAAAATGTAAAAACAGATAATGTTTTTTTTTTTTTTCATTTTTCGATTTTGTGTTTAAGTGAATAATGGAAAAAATGGATAACACCCGTTTCCTGAACCAAACTCCTGATATCCAGTGTGGGGCGTCAGAGGGTTATAAACGGACCGCCAGGTCTAAACCAGAACTGAACCAGGTCTAAACTAGGACTTGACCAGGATTCAATTTTTCCTGTAGAAATTTGTTTAGTCAAAGCAGTGACTGGGGTGGGGGGTTTAGTCCTGGTTTAGTCCTGGTTTAGACCTGGTTTAGTCCTGGTTCAGTCCTGGTTTAGACCTGGTTTAGTCCTCGTTCAGTCCTGGTTTAGACCTGTTTTAGACCTGGTTTAGTCCTGGTTTAGTCCTGGTTTAGACCTGGTTTAGACCTGGTTCCGTCCTGGTTTAGTCCTGGTTTAAACGTGGTTAAGTCCTGGTTCAGTCCTGGTTTAGACCTGGTTTAGACCTGGTTCAGTCCTGGTTTAGACCTGGTTTAGTCCTGGTTTAGACCTGGTTTAAACCTGGTTCAGCCCTGGTTTAGTCCTGGTTTAGTTCTGGTTTAGACCTGGTTAAGTCTTGGTTTAGATCTGTTTTAGACTTGGTTTAGTCCTGGGTCAGTCCTGGTTTAGATCTGTTTTAGATTTGGTTCAGTCCTGGGTCAGTCCTGGTTTAGTTGTGGTTTAGACCTGGTTTAGTTCTGGTTCAGTCCTGGTTTAGTCCTGGTTTAGTCCTGGTTCAGTCCTGGTTTAGTCCTGGTTTAGACCTGGTTTAGACCTGGTTCAGTCCTGGTTTAGTTGTGGTTTAGACCTGGTTTAGTCCTGGTTCAGTCCTGGTTTAGACCTGGTTTAGTCCTGGTTTAGTCCTGGTTCAGTCCTGGTTTAGACCTGGTTTAGTCCTGGTTTAGACCTGGTTTAGACCTGGTTAAGTCCTGGTTTAAACCTGTTTTAGACTTGGCTCAGTCCTGGTTTAGTCCTGGTTTAGTCCTGGTTTAGTCCTGATTTTTTCCTGGTTTAGTACTGATTTAGTACTGATTTAGTCCTGATTTAGTCCTGATTTAGTCCTGGTTTAGTGGTGATTTAATCCTGGTTCAGTCCTGGTTTAGTCCTGGTTTAGTCCTGATTTAGATTTGGTTCAGTCCTGGGTCAGTCCTGGTTTAGTTGTGGTTTAGACCTGGTTTAGTTCTGGTTCAGTCCTGGTTTAGTCCTGGTTTAGTCCTGGTTCAGTCCTGGTTTAGTCCTGGTTTAGACCTGGTTTAGACCTGGTTCAGTCCTGGTTTAGTTGTGGTTTAGACCTGGTTTAGTCCTGGTTCAGTCCTGGTTTAGACCTGGTTTAGTCCTGGTTTAGTCCTGGTTCAGTCCTGGTTTAGACCTGGTTTAGTCCTGGTTTAGACCTGGTTTAGACCTGGTTAAGTCCTGGTTTAAACCTGTTTTTAGACTTGGTTCAGTCCTGGTTTAGACCTGGTTTAGTCCTGGTTTAGTCCTGGTTCAGTCCTGGTTTAGACCTGGTTTAGTCCTGGTTTAGACCTGGTTTAGACCTGGTTAAGTCCTGGTTTAAACCTGTTTTAGACTTGGTTCAGTCCTGGTTTAGTCCTGGTTTAGTCCTGGTTTAGTCCTGATTTTTTCCTGGTTTAGTACTGATTTAGTACTGATTTAGTCCTGATTTAGTCCTGATTTAGTCCTGGTTTAGTGGTGATTTAATCCTGGTTCAGTCCTGGTTTAGTCCTGGTTTAGTCTTGGTTTAGTCCTGATTTAGCCCTGGTTTTGCTTTTCTTCATCTCTTCAGGTTTTTGCTTTGTCTGGAATGTTTCACAGTATTAAACCTAAATAACCTACGTCTAGTTTCTGTTTAATACTTTTATATGTATTGGTTTATTTAGAGGTGCACTGGAGACACCGCGGAGAAAAGCATTCGACGGGCCCTCCACCAGAAAAGTTACACAACGCACCTTTAAGTTCATCCAACTTTTTTATTCACTTGTTAAATTGTCTGTAAGCACTTTTCAGCATAACTTGTGCCTGTTTGTTTTGAAATGTGCTTACGCCTGCAATTAAGAACAATTAACACTTATAATGACTTACAATTACAGCGTTTCATTTACAAATCATATTGTTCAGCTACTGCTTTTGAATTGCCTCCATTACTCAGCACTGACAACATTATGATCCATAGAGCGCTGTTCTATAAAAGCTGAACCTTAAATCGTGTTAAAATGCGGTAGTGGGACTTAAAGAACCCCACGTTACATTAACTTCTTCTATCTCATCCATTCTGAGCTTAATTTTGTGGTAATTCCATAAAACTCTTCTCACAAAATGGCCACAATCCATCATAGTCTTGGTATTCACGCTTTTCGGCTTTTCTTGTTAGAGGCGACATTTTCAGGACATTTTGACCCTTCCATAAGACTGAAGAGTTTGTTTTCGCCATGGCAACAGTGCTCGTTCCTCACTCGGAAATCCATGGAGAGTTTCATCACTGCACTCTGCTAAAACTGCACAAAAGCTTGGCCAAAATGTAAGATATACACTCTTAAATCTATCAGAAAATGACTTAAAAGTAGTGAAATGATCTGTCCATTGTCCTAGATTATTTTATTTGACAAGTTCTCTTAAAATAAACAACCTCTAGACTGGAATGAAGCGTCTCTGTGAGTGTTCATGGGCTGGAAATAAGTTTATGGGCGTTAAGTTTTGGATAAGTATACTTGAAAGTCCACTCCTCTCTTTTAAACATTTTTTGTCTAAATTTAAGATTTTCTGACGAGTTGAGTTTAGACCTGGTTTAGTCCTGGTGCAGTCCTGGTTTAGACCTGGTTTAGACCTGGCTTAGTCCTGGTACAGTCCTGGTTTAGACCTGGTTTAGACCTGGTTTAGTCCTGGTACAGTCCTGGTTTAGACCTGGTTTAGACTTGGCTTAGTCCTGGTTTAGTTCTGTTTTTTTAAATGTACTCCGTTTAAAAATCCCCTCTATACCACTGGACATAAGTTTTTAAATCTTTTCCAAATCAGAGAAATTTTCAGTGTTTCTACGATGGAAATGAAGGAATAAAAATATGCAAATGAGATAAGAAAGAGATAAAGATTTAAAGGGAGCGCTATGCAATATTTGGGGGTCTAGCATAAGCTTGTCTCCATGATGTTACTGCTTTGCCTGGAATGTTCCGCAATATGGCATTAAACTTCTTTGAGACAAGCAGGTGACTCCAGTCCAAGTTACCTTTCAGCTTAGTGGAGAGGTGCATGTTATCTGTAATAAAAACACCATTATTGAGCAAATTGAATAAATGCCATACTGTGGAATATTCCAGACAAAGCAGTAACATCTCCATGGAGACGAGCAGGCGGCGAATTCCCGGCCAGAAAAGTGACACAGTGCACATTTAAAAGTGCATTGTGCTCGCCTTGCTTTGCCTGGAATGTCTCACAGTGTGGCATTAGACCTTTCTATCACCATCCATCCATCCATCTTCTCCCGCTTAATCCAGCTGGGTCGCGGGGGCAGTTTACTGCCCAATACTCATAGCACCTGACCCCCTCTGCAGGTGGTGAGCCCACAGGAGGGTGGACAACATGGTCCTTAATGTTAGTTCATAGGCGTGCGGGCATGTTTTGAGTTGATGGGGGAAACCGGAGTACCCGGAGGAAACCCATCCAGACACGGGGGGGAACATGCAAACTCCACACAGAAAGGCCCGGGCGACCCGGGGATCGAACCCACAACCTTCTTGCTGTGAGGCCTGAGTGTTGCCACTCAGCCACCGTGGAGACCAAACCAGACCGAGTTACAGGTCAGATCTGTGGAGAGGTCAGATCTGTGGAGAGGCGACCCCGCTCACAGTCAGAATTTTGATTTTGTTTGTATTTTTGAGCTATAAAACCACCTGTAATTGAATAAATGTAATACAGAGATGTTTAAAGTCATACTGTGGAACATTTTAGGTAGATCAACAGCGTATCAATGGGGAAAAGCATTTGACAGACCCTCGGAAAAGTTACATACTAGTTTTGCACCATTAAAATGCAATGTCCATGTCAGTTTTAGAAAAGCAAACACCTTAAAGAAAGTTATACATCCGTTAAGAAGTTTGTTTTGCTTGATATTTAGAAATTCTCTATTTTCACTAAACCGATATTGCCAATTTTGCCGTTTTGCTCTGCTTTACTGTGATGAAGGATGAAAGGTTGGGAGTAGCGTTTGAGTTTGTTTCTTTGTAGAGACTTGAGTGAAATTCCGGATGACGTGGAGCCGTGCCTGGACCGTGGACCAGAGCAGAACCTTTTGGTGTGAATCCTGCCGACTCCCAAATGTCCAACGCTTTGCTCCAGTAAGCCCCAAATGTGCTGTGCTGGACTCTGCTTAGATCAAGGCTCAAGGCTTAAGGCTCCGGTGGTAAATTAAGGCTCCATTTTTGACTTTTTTCCAAGTAATTTAACTTTTTTGGTACCATTATGTCATCTATTATTTTAGTATCTATATAGTATCTATATATCTATACACAGTTTTCTTGCTGTATCTGTGCTTAAAGGTGCATTGTGTAACTTTTCGGTTGGGGTCTGTCATGGATATGTCATTGCTCTGTTTACCGGTGGGACATGCCCTGTTGAATATATATTTTTAAACTGCTATTTAACACCTATATTGTTATTTTAAAACAGAAAAGGAACAAATTTCAGGGCAATCCACCTTTTTCCAGTCGAGAACCATGGCCTCGGATTTGGAACAGCTGATTCTCATCCCAGTCGCTTCACACTCGGCTACAAACCGCCCCAGTGCCCACTGCAGGTCCTGGCTCGATGAAGCCAACAGGACAACATCATCCGCAAAAAGCAGCGATGAGATCTTGTGGTCCCCGAACTGGACCCCCTCCTGTCCCTGGCTGTGCCTAGAAATTCTGTCCATTAATACAATGAACAGAACCAGTGACAAAGGGCAGCCCTGGCAGAGTCCAACATGCACCGGGAACAGGTCTGACTTACTGCCGGCAATGCGAACACAGCTCCTGCTCCGGTCATACAGGGACCGGACAGCCCTTAGCAAAGGGCCCCGGACCCCATACTCCCGAAGCACCCCCCACAGGGCACCACGACGGACATGGTCGAATGCCTTCTCCAGGTCCACAAAGCACATGTGGACTGGTTGGGCAAATCCCATGAACCCTCGAGCACCTGATGGAGGGTGTAGAGCTGGTCCAGTGTTCCACAACCAGGCCAAAAACCACACTGCTCCTCTTGGATCCGAGGTTCGACCATCGGCCGAACTCTCCTCTCCAGTACCCTGGCATAGACTTTACCAGGGAGGCTGAGGAGTGTGATTCCCCTGTAGTTGGAACACACCCTCCGGTCCCCCTTTTTATACAGAGGGACCACCACCCCGGTCTGCCAGTCCAGAGGTACTGTTCCCGACCGCCAGGCGATGTTGCCGAGGCGTGTCAGCCAAGACCCACAACATCCAGAGACTTAAGGTACTCAGGACGGATCTCATCCACCCCCGGAGCCTTGCCACTAAGGAGCTTTCCAACCACCCCAGTGACTTCAGCCAGGGTGATGGACGAGTCCGCCTCTGGGTCCCCAGCCTCGGCCTCCTCTTTGGAAAAGGTGATGGCGGGATTGAGGAGATCCCCAAAGTATTCCTTCCACCGCCCGACAACATCCCCAGTCGAGGTCAGCAGCTCTCCCCCCGCACTGTAAACAGTGTTGGTGAAGCACTGCTTTCCCCTCCTGAAGTGCTGAACGTTTTGCCAGAATTTCCTTGGGGCCGTCCGATAGTCCTCCTCCATGGCCTCCCCAAACTCCTCCCAAACCTGAGTTTTTGCCTCTGCAACCGCCCGGGTTGAAGCATGCTTGGCATGCCAGTACCCGTCAGCTGCCTCAGGAGTCCCTCGAGCCAGCAAGGCCCGGTGGCACTCCTTCTTCAGCTTGACGGCATCCCTTACTTCCGGTGTCCACCACTGGGTTTGGGGATTGCCGCCTCGACAGGCACCACAGACCTTATGGTCACAGCTACGAGGGGCCGCATCGACAATGGAGGCCGAGAACGAAGCCGACTCGGATTCCATGTCCCCAGCCTCTCCCAGGATCCGGGAGAAGCTCTCCCGGAGGTGTGAGTTGAAGGCTGCACCGACAGAGGGTTCCGCCAGACGTTCCCAACAGACCCTCACGATACGCTTGGGCCTGCCAGGTCTTTCCGGCTTCCTCCTCCGCCAGCGGACCCAACTCAGCACCAGGTGGTGATCAGTTGACAGCTCTGCCCCTCTCTTCACCCGAGTGTCCAAGACACACGGCCGGAGGTCAGATGACACAACAATAAAGTCGATCATCAACCTCCGGCCTAGGGAGTCCTGGTGCCACGTGCACCGATGGACCCCCTTGTGCTCGAACATGGTGTTCGTTATGGACAGACCGTGACTAGCACAGAAGTCCAATAACAGAACACCGCTCGTGTTCAGATCGGGGAGGCCATTCCTCCCAGTCACCCCTCTCCAGTTGTCACTGTCGTTGCCCACGTGGGCGTTGAAGTCCCCCAGTAGAACAACGGAGTCCCCGGTCGGTGCACTGTCCAGTACCCCTCCCAGAGTCTCCAAGAAGGCCGGGTGTTGTTGATCCCATGTACAAAAGCTGACTACTATGTTGGCAAAATGTTTAAGTCTTATAGGACTGGGTATTATGAAGAAGCTGCCGATATGACACATACCTTGATACATAGGCCACGATACAATGCGTTTTTCGATACAGTGCACATTCGATTCAATACAATTTGATACCATATACAGTTTTTCAAGTTGTAGCTTGGCTTGTCAAAGCCTGATCCTGTCAGATCTCAGAAGCTCAGCAGGGCCTGGTCAGTACTTGGACGGGAGACCACTGGAAAAATCAGATGCCACAGTGGAGCACTAGTCACAAAAACTTGTGTTGTTCTTGTGTCTTTAATTAAGACACTTCACCCACATTGCCTAGTATGAAAGTGGTGTGTGCGTGAGTGATGGTGGTGGTCTGAGGGGCCGATGGTGCAGATTGGAGCCTCACTTCTGTCAGTCTGTCCCAGGGCAGCTGTGGCTACAATAGTAGTTTACACCACTGAGTGTGGAGTGAATGAATAATTCATTTTTTTGTTTTTTTATAATGAACTCTAGAGCTTTGGGTGTCTTCAAAGCCGCTATATAAATGCAATGATTAATTAATAAAAATAAAAAAAATCAAAGGTTAAATCATGGTTGTGATATTAAAAGTCTTTATTAAAGCACTTAGTTTGTGCAAAGTTAATATGAAATTGTCTATTTTACTCCTTAAAACTGAAAATGTCAAATATACAGCTTCAACAAGTTTCTTTTCTCCAAACAAGCAACACAACTGTAGCTCTTTCATAGAATTTAGTAAAATATACCAAATATACCAGTTTGGTCAAAACTGAGTTCATGTCATTTTGGATATATCGATACAGCAGCCCACGATATCGATACAGTATCATCAAATTAAACAGTATGATATATGGACATTTCAATATTTTTGCACAACCCTAGTCTTTTAACTGCAGCACAGTGGCAGGGGGGTTAAAACTCACACCTCACTGCAGGAAGATTCTGGGTTCAGCTTCCAAAACTCAGCTCAAAACGTGTACAATTTGTCAAACTCTGAGACTAAGAAATGTGCACAGTATAATTAGTAGCATATATATATATTTTGTCCCTGGAAGAAAAGCAATACTGTTCAAGTGCTTGGGTTATGACCGAAGTAAAAGAAATCTTCAGGAGGCTTGTAGCATGTGGGAAAAAATAGCGCTGAGGCTAATTTGTGGCTCTTTTATGGCCCTTGACATGGGAGCTGGTGATGCGCTGTAGGCTAATGGTCTGGAGCCTGACACGAGCAAACGGGAAACAGAACAAACCACGGACAGCAACAGAGAAGACTGGAGGTGATTTGTACTTTGAACTAGATTACAACTGGAATGGTCACAATTGGAGATTCACATTTATTAAAGGCACTGTACCTGATTTTTGCAGAATAAAAAGACAATTAGTTCATTTTAAACCATTTGTCGCACTTACTTGATGCATTCTGAGCATCCTAATAATTCACTGCAATGAGTTCATAAGCAATTTTAACAACTCTCAGATCCGGAGCAGAGTCACAGCAATGTGCACTTCCTGATATTCAAACAATAAAATGCTTTTTAATTAGACTGTACACATCAGACATATTTGGAACTGCTTATTAATGAATTAATCACTGGATTTTTATCGTGTCTTTCAAGACAGATGAAGCTCTTTACAGCATTATTCACTCCACACTCGCTGCACTACAGGAGCCACAGTTGCCCTGGGATGCCAAACTAAACCATCGACCTCTGCCCCCACCACCATTACTCATGCACACTCCACTTTCATGCTAGGCAATGTGGGTGAAGTGCCTTGCTTAAGGACACTACGGTTTTGCTCTGATGCCCCCTCTGGCACCTGATTTTCCCAGTGGTCTCCCATCCAAGTACTACCAAGGCCCGGCCCTGCTGAGCTTCTGAGATCTGAGGTCTTTGACAAGCTGCTATGGCCACATAGTGCCTCCGCTCAATTTCATTTCTCTCTAGCTAGGTCAGGGGTCACAGTCACTATTTAGTTTGCAAAAACCCCAGAAGTTGTCGGTGCACCAGTCAGTCAGTGAAGCGGTTGGAAGTTGTGTTAGCCAGAACAAACCCGAGCTGCGATGGCAGACTGTATATGTCATGCACACATAACCAAATAGCAGCAAACGAATCCTAATGCAGCCAGGTCGGACAATTTCCACCAAGTGATGCATCAGGCTAATGGCCACAACCATATCAAGACAAATGGAGCTCATATACATGAAGAATTCACTTAAGGGCCTTTCAGAAATGCCCTGCAGTTTTCATTCTTCTGTATAAAACTCAGCTGTTAGACTTCTGCACAACTGTATTCATACTAAACAGGAGAAATTAAATAACTATGTGTCAGCACTGTGTGCTCGCAGGGCGGCAGCACTTTGCACTGATAATAGGCCTTATGTCACCCTTGGCACTCGGGCCTAATAATATTCTGAGATGAGAACAATGTTCTGCTTTTTTTAGCTAACGAGCTGTACATTTATGTAAACCTCTGGCACATTCCTACATTATGGTGAAGTTCCCTGGCCACTATGGGCGAGTCATGTCATATCATTTCCTTTCCTGTTCACCAGTGGCATCACTTTGCGATACTAATAGGCTGTTCTCCAGCCTGTGGCGCTCGGGACTAAAAATGCAAATAGATGGTTACAAACAAACTGCATTTATTTCATGAATATCTTGTTCTCTGCTAAATGTCACTGCAGTCTCTATGGCATTTTAAAACTCAGACCTCTACAAATGTTCACCTTCAACCACTGCAAACTGTTGTAGTGTCCTTGAGCAAGACACTTCACTATGCATGAACGTGGTGTAAATGGTCACATTTTTAGTGCTTTTCTACCTTTCAAGGCACTCAAAGCGCTTTACAACAAGGAACCACTCATCTAATCACACATACATTCATACACCAGTGTACGCAGACACTGGTGTATGAATGGTGGGTTAACAGGTGGGTTAAGTGTCTTGCCAAGGACACAATGACAGCTTCATCTGTGGGTGCTGGAATCACACCAGCGACCTGTGGGTCAGTGGATCTAACCGCCCCCCAATGATGTTTATGTCGAGAGCGGGATTCAAACCGCCAACCTTCTCATCAGTGGACAAACGCTCTACCAACTGAGCTATTGTCGCCCCGGTGTGTGTGGGTACGTGAGAACGCTCAAATAAGAAATCCAATACCTTACTATTGTTAAAATGCATGAGATTCTAAGTATATGTGGTTCACTGTTTTGTCCTCTACCTGCTTGTCTCCATGGAGATGTTATTGCTTTCCCTGGAATGTTCCGTGGTATTAAACATATCCATCCATGTATTCAAGTCGACTGATTCCTTTTCTGAATAGCGTTGACTCTCCACAGATCTGAATCATCATGTAGCGTAGTGCACTAACTTGGTTGTCTCCCTTGTGATAGATCGGTTTAATCTGTACTGTGGAACATTCTAGACAAAGCAATAACATCTCCATGCAGACCAGCGGGTAGTAGACCTTGCACCAGAAAAATTCCACAGTGCACCTTTGAGCCACTGTGACCGATTTTTCCACGTATTCAAGCAGAATTTGTTTTTCCCCAGTGCAGATGTACTTAAAATATTTCCACTGTGTACTGTTTGCATTTAACCAAAGGACAAAACTCTGCAGTCGCCTCTGAAAGTTGTGAAAAGCACTTAGAAACCCGTCACTGTGAATAATTAGGATGCTCAGAATCCATAACGTAAGTGAGGAATAACTCTGGACCACTGCAAACTGTTTACAATGATTTCCTTCTGTTTTCCCGTTTTTAAGCCATTTTTCCCTCAAATTCATCCCATAAACAACTGAAAACATGTGACTGTGCTGACTCCAGTTTGATCTGGCCGTTAACAATCCCCGTGCGATGAGGTGAGTGCTATCGATGGCGGGCGGTCAATCAAAAGGTGCTTTCACTGGACATTTCATGCTTTTGAAATCAATACAGAAGCTCTTAAGTGTAGCGCTCCTCCAGGTGGGATTTAGAGCCGACCACAGGGCCAAAGGGCGGCGGGGATAGCGTGTGAAGCCGGGGAAGAAGAATTAGAAAAAGAAGAGTTTGAACTGTGCAACGTAAATAAAAGGAGACGAGATTCTGTAAGAAAGTTATATAAACGCAATGGATAATAATGGATTTACAGCAATACGATCTAGATTCAGCATTTTGTGCTGCATTTTTTGTATCAAAATGAAGTTTGATTGATCCACTCAGATTACAAAATAAACATATTTTATCATTTTGTCTCATGCATGCACTAAAGCTGACCTCACTTTTTCATTGCTTTTCCTAACATAAACTCTTACCAGTCTCACCAGCATGTCAAAACAATATGTATTAGGGTTGGGTGGTATCCAAATTCTGATACCGTTAAACCTTCTTAGCATTTTACCGGGGTATATGGTATTACCTTGACTAATTAAGAGTTATTTTGGAACATTCAGAAACAGAAGAGCAGCATTATATTTGAAGATGAGGCACAAGTTATGATCAAACCAAACTTTGCAGTGTGTTTTATCAGCGCTTATACTGTAGGCGTAGTATAATTTATACTATAGTAACATTTTGTCCATCACCTTATGTGTATTGTGGACTAGACAAGAAAGTATTTATGCAATGTTTATGGACAAAATGCACATTTTGTTCAGAAATAAATAAAGCACATTTTGTTCAGAACCATAAATTCGCCTTTACCGTCTCCTCCGTGAAAGTCTGACTTTCTCCTCTTCAGCGCCTCGTCTCCTCTCGACTCTCGGCTTCAATAAAACGTCTCCATCACAAACTTTTGGGCTCAACATCACACACAAAGCGTCAGTCAGGTTTTTTTCTTCTTCCTCGCTGCGTGTGGATGGAAATCTCTGAGTGTAACGACATTTGAAGAGGAGAGAGAGCAGAGAAAGTCCAGCTGTGGTTTTAGGTCCTTATGCAGATTTTTTTAATGACGCTAAAGGAACTGATACCGCTGCTACTTTTTGATACTGCGGGATACCGTATTACCGCCCAACCCTACTATGTACTGCTTTTTATAAAGAAATAAAATTCATATTATGCAGAATTGCGTTAAAGTTAAGTTTTGTCCCGGTGTCCTGTCGATTTGAGCAACCCAGCAATTTGAGCTGATTTGCGCACGACCCCCAAACTCTGTTACAGTTTAAATGCCGTCGATTTGAGCTACCGAGGCCGTATTAAGTGGAGGAACAAGTAATATTTTAAAAGTGTATTCGTTTTATTATATGTTTTAACCAGTTAAGCCTGTAGGCATCAACATGTGCGTGTTAAATTCGCGGAAGAATAACTACACTAGATGACTGAATAGTTTGGATTATTTTCACTGTATTTTATTTTGTTTCCATGTGTAGAAAACGTTGTAACTTTTTTTAGAAAGGAGCAGTATAAATAAATATCACTATATCCTCCTACGACCCGAAGAAAAATAGTGTATTGCAATATATATTTCTTGTTGTTTTCTATCTATTTGGAGGTAGAGAAACACCTTAGCATTTAGATTTGGTTTATTTTGCTGGACACAAACACTGAAATGATTGAACTAAATTTAATCTTAAAGGGTTAAGAAGTACAAATCCATGTGAAAATGTAGTTTAAAATGGTATAAATAAGGGATATTTATTGTGGTTCCAAACATCTCAGCCAAACAAATCATATATCAGCAGAAAGACCTGGGTGTGCTCTACAAAGAACAACAGGAAATAAGAATCTATCTCAAAACACTTAAAAGATCAACGGGTTAGCTCAATGTCCACTATAAAGGACACATGGATGGATGGATCTCAGGAGAGTATAATAGGAATTTCACAATGTAGCCTGTGATATTGTACTGTGATAATTAATATCAAGATTTCTGTGTTTCCAGTCATTTCTTTCTCTTATACTTTAGTCGGAGCCTGTTTGATCATGTAACATGACTGTCAAAATGATCTACCTACGTGTATACATACAAATGAGTTGAAATTGTGCATAACTAAGGTATAAAGTACAATCACTGTGTGCAAACAGCATCAAACCCGCTGTCTCTGATCCAAAGAAATGTTGTCAAACTGGGGAGGTTCACTTTATTGGATCTATTCAACTGTAAAAAACATAAACGAAAAACGTAAACTAAGGCCCCGTTTACACGTACACGGATATATTTTTTTAAATTTCCCTTCGTTTGTACCCATCTTTTACACGCAAATGGAGAATTTGCCTCTGAAAATGAATCTTTCTACAAACTCTAGCTAAAGTGGTGATTTTGGAAACTCCAGTTTGGCAACAGAAACGGCATTTTAGGCAGTTGACGCCAAAGTGGGACCAGTGTTAACGTTTTTCTCTGGTGATGATTAGAAGCATCAGAGCAGCAGTCGCGTTACTTCTGCTGCAAACACTTGTCATGTGTTTGCATTTGCACAGCTGATGTTTCATATCGATGAAGAGATGAATGAGGCTTGGAGCTCAGCAATTTTCTCTTCTCCCTATGACCCGAAGACCCAGTCGCCCTCACCGCCAACATCGCTGTTTTTGGGTCCGACCTGGGCGGACCGCTGTCTGGTGGGATGAAGTGGTCGTCTCGGAGGAGTGGAGTGAAAATTTTAGGATGTCACGGTCATCACTGCTGTTACTCTCCAACTTGCTGCGTCCTCACATCGATGGTGAGACGACCGTCATCGCTCGACAACGTATTTATGCGGGTTCATGTAAATGGAAACTTTTTTGAAAACGATGCTGTGTGTGTTATTTCGGAAAATGGAGCGAGGGAAATATTCGTTTTTAAAAATATCCGTGTATGTGTAAACAGGGCCTTATTTCAACGCTCATTAGCTCATTTCGACAGAACACTGGTCTTCCACAATATTTTCTGTTTTTCATGTAGCCCCATGGAAAAAATATTTGCCGACCCCTGTATTAAGGCTGTTCAGGAAAGCTTCATTTTGGTCCTGTGAATGCGGCTTTTTAAGTATCAAAATTTCCTCAAATGAGTATATAGTTTCAGTGTTGTTTTTAGTATTGATTTGTATCAGATTTTCAAGCAGATAATGGTTTTATTTCATTTTCAAAATTTAGAAAATGCTCCCAAGCATTTAATGCTTCTGCCCCACCATTTTGGTTGTCTTTATTGCTCTGAAAACCATGTGTCCTGACTGTGAGCTCAGGTTAGGTTAGGTTACTTTATCTATACTAGTTATTTTGTTTCATTTGTTTTGCAGGTTTGAGAGGCTGGTCCCAAATTTCACATTTCATTCATTCACACTCTACACAATAAACACAAAAAAATAAAAAAAAAACATAAGTGTTACAGAGCTCCAGCACAGAATGGTTTTGTTGCATAAATTCTTACTTGACCTTGTTTCCACGGAGATTTCTTTGGTTATAACATTCCACAGTGGCGTATTCTCACTGGAAATGTTACGTAGTGTAGCTTCAAAGTTTTTCCAGCATCGATCGTGTTTTGGTGTAGAAGATTGTGAGGAGAAGCCTAAGCACACATGAGCAGGTACGATCAATCGGGTCAATAGAGCTCATCAATGCCCCATGGAGACGACGCTCAGCTCTGTAATTAGGAGATCCTCTTTGTGGCTTTTCTTTGTCCATCCTTCACTCAGCGTCAGGAGCACTGGACCTGTCTTTAGTCTCGCCAAGAATACAGTAAAAACGACTATTACTGTTAGCGGGTTAGCCTCTCCACAAAACTGACTTGTAACATCATCTGGTGGCATCATTTGCTTGTTTCTATGAAAAAAGACCAGTTTAAGGCTATATTGTGGAATATTTAAAGCATAATATCTCCATGGTGATAAGCAGGCTTCACTTTGAACTTGTGATACACTGCAGAAAAGCTTGTCCAAAATTTAAGATATACAGTCGTTCTTCACTATAACGCAGTCCACCTTTCGTGGCCTCGCTGTTTCACAGATTTTTTTGTGCTTTTTGGTGGCATGTCTGTCTATAAGAATCTTCTCACCCAGAAGAAAAAACTGCTCCAACAACTCCCCATAACTATATTCTTCACTTCACAAAAGGCACCAAAAGACACAAAGAAAAGTGTAGAAAGTGTGTGGTGAGGGGTTTTACAACCTTAAAACATATATAATTGTAAAAAATAAAGCTGACTACTTCACAGATTTCTCCTATTGCGGGTTATTTTCAGAACATAACCCTTGCGAGAAACGAGGGACCAGTGTAAACACTTAAATCTATCAGAAAATGACTTGCATGGACAAATCATTTTACTTGACAAATTATCTTAAAATAAATTACCTCTAGACTAGAATTAGCCAGACTCAGAATGAATAAGTAAATAATAAATCTGGAAACAAGAAGAATAACTTGAGGTAAATTTTAAAATCTTGGCCAGATCAGAGAAATGTGCAGTGAACAAATAGACGTAGTATAATTTATACTATACATAGTAATGTGTTGTCTATCACCTTATGTGAATTGTGGATTAGACAAGAAAGTAGTTCTGCAACTTTTATGGACAAAATGCACATTTTGTTCAGAAATATTTCATAACAACTACTGCACTTTATCTCTTTAGACTGTTTACAACTACTGCACTTTATCTCTTTAGACTGTTTACAACTACTGCACTTTATCTCTTTAGACTGTTTACAACTACTGCACTTTATCTCTTTAGACTGTTTACAACTACTGCACTTTCCAAATATTTACCACATTCATTGCACTTGACTTTCATAATTGATGTTTATCTTAATTGATTGTTGTTTTCTTGTTGTTTTTTTTATCTTAATTGATTGTTGTTTTCTGCTCTTGACATGTGCTGCTGACCCTTTGGCCAGTCACCCTAGTAAATGAGATTTGAATCTCAATGTGTCTTTACCTGGTTAAATAAAGGGTAGATGGGTAAATAAATAAAAAATAAATAATTTTCAACAAAATAAAAAAAATAGTAAAATATCAAAAAATTAGGTTTCCTAAAACACTACACAACGTGAGGATCTTAAATCACACACAGCACACATGCTCACTGTTCAATGGTTCACATGATCAGTTGTGGCTACGACCAAAATTTGTCGAGGTTCAAGTTCTAGGATTTTGTGGTAAAGTCTGCAGTTGTATTGCTTAGCTATTTTCTGGTTAGTAAACCAGGACTACTCCAGGACTAAACCAGGACTAACCCAGGACTGGACAGGACTGACCCAGGACATCGCATTAAATTGAGAATACAACCACACATTAATTTGTGCTGAGCAAACATTTAGATATCAGTAAATTATAATATTATATTAGGTCCTCATGCACTGCAGATTTTTTTTATGATGCTAATGAATGCTATTTTTTGATACCCTGAGATACCTTAATACCGTATTACCGCCCAACCCTAGTTAGAGATAACTGTGTTTTCGCATTTGTAAAAGTTAGAAAATGAAGAGAAAAGGGGAGAGATTGTCCCACTCACAGCGGAGTTCTTCTGCTGTTTAAACTTTGAGAAGCGCTTGTGCTTTGGTCACGTTTGACTCATACAAGACTTATATCTGCTTAAAATCAGTTGAAGGTCTTCGGTCACATGTCAGTTTTATCTTTGTCTCTTTTTTACAGTGAGCCCTTTACCCTGTGTTTTTGAGTTCAACTTGTTTTCCCCATAATCCTAAATGTTCCTTTACGGTCATGCAGCAAACACACAACCCTCATCTTTTTTTCTTTTTTTTTTTTTAACCTTTATTTACCCTGGAAAGTCCTCATTGAGATTACTAATCTCTTTTTCAAGGGAGTCCTGCCATGCACACATCACTTTCATACTAGGCAATGTGGGTGAAGTGTCTTGCCTAAGGACACAACACCAGTTTTTTGTGACTGGCGCCCCCCCTGTGGCACCTGGAATTCCCAGTGGTCTCCCATCCAAGTACTAACGAGGCCCGGCCCTGCTGAGCTTCTGAGATCTGACGGGATCAGGCTTTTGACAAACCAGTATGGCCACAAACCCCTCATTCATCGCCATTGTTCCTCCTGCCCTTAAAGTGCCCTGAAAGTGCCCGGACAAGGACTCCTGCAGGTTTCAAATGTTCTTCGGTGGCATCTGTACCCTTTACCCACAAACAAGACCACTTTATAACACACCTCCACTATTCAAAGGTCTCAGCTTCCTGTTTCATTTGATAGGTGACATTTGAGGACTTCTCACCATCCAAAAGACACATTTTCTTTTACATTGCTAATTCCTATGGTAACAACCCTAATTAAGTTTTATTCAGCTGTCCTCCTCGTCCTGCAGATCGATGTTTTTCCCCAGAAATAAACTCCATATTATCAAGTGCACAAACTAAATTAAGGTGATGGAGTCAGAAAGCAAAGGAAAGCCCTGCAGCGCTATTATATATATTTACTTTCTAAAAATGTCACTGTTTCCATAGTAACACGATCATTAATGGAGAGTATAGCTGTCCGTTTGCTTCATCCACATTCCCCACACTGAAAATTTCTCTGATCTGGCCAAGATTTTCAAACTTCTATCAGGTTATTCATCTTGTTTTCAGATTTATTATCAATTTACTAGTTCTGAGACTGATTAATTCTAATCTAGAGGTCGTTTAATTTAAGAGAACTTGCAAATTGCTGCATGAAATTGTACAAGCAACTCTGAACTTCTTTGGAAAGTGCTACATAATACAACAGAATTACTATTATTACTACAATACAGAGAAAATGGCATTCATGTGAGACATTTATGTGTGGGGGAGGTCAGATATTCACTGTCTACACTGGCAAAATGAAAGACTCATGACTCAGAGACATATTAGTCACTGTTTGAAGGTTTGATTTAATGCTGAGGACCAATTTCATGTAGGTCAACTTTCAAAAATGACATTCAGATTTTAAAAGTGCACTGTGTAACTTTTCTGGTGCTTGTCTCCATGGGAAAGTTGGTAGTTGCCTGGAATCAGGGTTCCTACAGGTTTCTTCAAGTTAAATTTAAGTCTTAATATGTATTTCACGGCCTATTTCCCAGACCTACTGGCAAAGAAAAACAAAATTCTTGAATTTGTGTTCATTTATTTCTCAAACAAAGGAATCTGGGGAGTAGAGACTCTTCCCCATAACTCCAACATTAAATGTGTCGTGCCGAAACATAAAACCAACCTTAAACACATAACAGCTTTAATCAGACTTTGTTCTGCTGAGATTTTCTTTAATTTTATGCTTCTGCTCAGCTTGTTTCTTGTAGTTCTGTAGCGCGTGATTTTCAGTGACGTGATTGGAGGAGTTTGGCCCAGGGCCGTGTCGCATTCTCAATTATTAGTTCCGTCACTCTTTATTTAGGTGACGTTATTTAACCAAATAATGCTGTTTGATAAATTAAACTTCTGAGGAGAAAAACGATACGGAGAAATTACATAAGGCACAAATTTTAAGACCCAGATATAAAAATTCAAGACTTTTCCAAAGTCATAAATTTAATGGTTTTAAGACTTTTTAAATGGGAACTCCGGCACGTTTGAAGCTAAAGTCCATTTCTAGAGGTGATAGAATTCTGTCAGAAGCCAAAAAACAGCACAGCCTCGGCGGAGATCTCGCTGTGGCAGTGAGTCTGTCAGGGCAACAAACTAGTGATGGGGGCAAGTTCTTAACTTCCACGTAAAACACCAATTTACTTCACACTGAAGAAGCTTAACACCACTTTAACCCATCTTACAACAGCCACAAGTCTAACAAACAAAACGTTCTGCCTGGATCACTCATTAGTGTCTGGAAACATTATAAAATCGTAGGCGTCTATGTCTGGAACAGAACAGATTGAGGTTGGGAGGGTGGGGTCGAGTTATTCGGGACAAACTGGGTTGCTGGGATAGGCTGCTACAAATAGGCTTCTGGGAAACTGAGGTGTGGTAGAAGTGAGCTGTGCTTCGCTGGAGAGGAGGCGAGGGCATTTGAGGTGTGGTCCTGCTCCTGAAGTTAATCATGTTAACTACATTTGTGGCTCCTGTGACTTTGGAAAATAAATAATGAGTATTTAATAATGCATCAGTTTTATATAGCGCTTTTCTAGACACTCAAAGACGCTTTACAGAGCATTATTCATTCACTCCAGACCCGGTGGTGGTAAACTACTATTGTAGCCACAGCTGCCCTGGGGCAGACTGACGGAAGTGAGCCTCCAATCTGCGCCATCGGCCCCTCCGACCACCACCAACACTCACGCACACACCACTTTCATACTAGGCAATGTGGGTGATGTGCCTTGCCTAAGGACACAACGACAGTTTTTTGTGACTGGCGCCCCCCTGTGGCACCTGGAATTCCCAGTGGTCTCCCATCCAAGTACTAACCAGGCCCGGCCCTGCTTAGCTTCTGAAATCTGACGGGATCAGGCTTTGACGAGCCCGTATGGCCACTTAAGTAAATTTAAGTACAATGTTAGTTCAGTTTGCTCGTTTTTAAATGTAATTCTAAATTTGTAGATAATGACAATCTTGTAACGTCACAGCCTCTGATACCTGGACTTACTGGCACCTACACCAGCAGCAGGATTTATGGAGCTTTTCGACCCTTTCCAGGTAAATAATGGATAAACCCAAGAAAAGAAAAGTTTCTGAAGAAAACAGAACATTTAGCGCTTTGGGCAGATTCATTTTCTTTCACAGCTGATGAGGTAAACGGTAAAATGATGACTCAAACAGAAGCGGACCCATTTTTGGTTTGCTGCAGATGGATAATTGAAGTTTGGATTTTTAGTTTCTATGAGAAAGACTCAAATAGACATTGAGCATTTCATTTGAAAGCATCAGCTGTGTCTTTTTTGTTACATACAGAAATAAAATGTCATTGATTTCATAAATGCAGACACTATAGCTGTGGCTCCGGGTGTTTTCCTTTCTGTGGGCGACGCTTTTAACGGCTCTTTGAGGATTTTAGATTGCCGACTCCTGACCTAAGCAATAATACGTCTGCTCTGTCTTTTCATAGATTTCTGCCTCCTGTTATCCTCCTGCCATTTTGAGGATATAATGTTTAGTTTTAAATAGGTAATCACTATGGCAACGTCCTCATTTTCCATCATCACCCTGAAACCCGTGGATAATCATCGTTGAACAGGCACTGAATCACTGCTTGGTCAAATAAGGTGAGTATGTCGTAAAATAACAGAGCTGATCAGTAGCTGTGAATCTGTCGCCGTGGAGACTAATTTACCAAAAGACAGGTCTGACGAGCTGAAAGCGGCGCTCCCCTGGTGGACATAATTACTCAAGCATCGCCAGTCAAACACCTGACATCTGATCTGTGAGCCATGCAAGGAGAGACACTCAAGTGAGAAGAGTGAAAGTAAAAGTAAGAGCTGATCTGCAGATGAGATAGTGTCTTCTTTATAAAGGTAGGCTACATTGTGGAACTTTTCTGGGGGAGGGTCCATGCAACAAAAAGTGCACACCACAGACAGGAGGAGAATCTTATGAGACTTAAAATCTCTTTTTAAGAATCATGTTGATAATAGAGATAATAGAGATCTGGAATTTCCAGTCTCTACTGAACTGAGGTTACGTTTACACTGAAGCATATCACTGTATCAGAAACGATTTGCATCCAGACACGTTGTTTCTGCGTCTGTGAAACTACCTGAAACAGTTTACAAAATGCATTAAGAACTCTCTTGAGCGTAAAGAAGAAGAAGTTGTGTTGGTGATGTGTGTGTCTGGGATTCCATGAAGAGACAGAAGGATGTGAGGAAGCTCCATCCACACAAGATCTGTGCTTAGTTCTTCAACATGTTTGGAACAGCGACCAGCCCAGTTCCTTCACAAACTGTCTGCAAGTAAAACTAGAAGAACTGATGCTCTTCTGAAGGCAAAGCTCACACCAAATATTGATTTGATTTAGATTTCTCTTTTGTTCATTCACTGCATTTTGTTGATTGATGAAAATAAATGATGAACACTTCCATTTTTGAAGCATTCCTAACTTACAGCATTTTTCCACACCTGCCTAAAACTTTTGCACAGTACTGTACATGTTTATGAGGAGCACACACACATAAAACAACCACAGCAGCTTCAAAATTGCACAAAGTCAGGTCACGCCTCCCCGAACTCGAGAAGAAGCAAATCACATCTTAAATTGGGCTTAAATTCCCCTGTAGTTTGTGGCGGCCTTATGCCAGATATTGCTTTTCGCGGTCTACAACCTTCAAGCTGTAAGACCTGCACTGCAAATTTCTCTGATCTGGCCAAGATTTTCAAACTTATATCACGTTCTTCATCTTGTTTTCTGATTTATTATCTACTTACCAGTTCTGAAAGTGCTTAATTCTAGTCTAGAGGAAGTTTATGTTAAGAAAACTTGTCAAGTAAAATGATCTTGCTGCATGGACAGATAATATCACTGATCATTTTCTCATAGATTTAGTCATTTTCTGATAGATTTAAATGTTTATATCTTAAATTTTGACCAAGCTTTTTTGCAGTCTATGAGGAGCACACACACGAGGACTACAGCACCTTCAACATCGCACAGAAACACACAGTCAGGTTATGCGTACCTGAACTCCGGAAGAAGCAAATCACAGCTTAAATCGAGCAAATTCCCCTTTAGTGTGGCAGCCTTAAAGGGGCAGTTTGGAATTTTGGACATAGGGCCTCATTTCCTAGTGAGCCAGAGTGTTGGAGACATGTGGAGACACTTTTTGAAATCTTCCATCCAGTCCTTGTATTTGGAGACGTTGCTGGTGCTAGGCTAGTGCATGTCAATGGCCATAGTTGTGCTGCCACTAAAAACAGTCTTACCCACTCCACAGAGCACCCGAGACAAAACTGTTATTACTAGGGATGTAACAATAACTGAAATATGGTGATATCGTATCGTCAAAGGTCTCACAATAATATCATGGACCATCACAATATATTGAATCACAAGTCTCTTTTCTTAAATGAATAGTTCTGATGCAGAAATAGCTAAAAAACAGAGGGAACTACATAGACCATGATCCTTTGCTCCATTTCAGTGCAGACTACATGAAGAAATAACTGTTCTAAGCACTTTAAAATCTTCATTGTTTGGATTAAGTCGTGTGAAGGCATTTTTAGAGGAAAAAGTAGCAGATTCACAGTTTTGTGCCTCCACAAAATATTGCAATAAATCTGGTACAGTGAGATGTATATGGTGAAAATATGGTACAGAGAGATTTGGATATCGTTCCATCCCTAATGACAATAAATGTTGTACCAAATGACTGGTCAAAGCATTTTTGAATGTCAGTCTTGTTATTATGTAGAATATCGTAATATAATGAGCTTTCCCACAATATCGCAATAAATATCGTACTGTGACGATATTGTATCATGAGACCTGGATATTGTTACCCCCTAATTATTATTATAAATGTCTGTGTTGATAGAATAATGTTTGAAATAAAACTAACCTTGCATTGCATGAAACGTCGCATGTTGAGGGACTATTTTCTCATATATCAGTCCACCGCTGCTGAGCTTTCTATCAGGAAGTACAACTCACTGCTGCTGCTCAGACAGAAAACCTTCAAATGCAAAGGTTGGTTTAACTTCTAAAATGATTCTCTGGACACAGACGTTCACATGGACAGTCTGGAGTTCTCATAGTTTTTCCTCGGGTGCACTGTGGAGTGGGTAAAACTGTTTTTAGTGGCAGGACAACTATGGCCATTGACATGCACTAGCCTAGCACCAGCAACCTCTCCAAATACAAGGACTGGATGGAAGATTTAAAAAAGTGTCTCCACACGTCTCCAGCACTCTGGTTCAGGAGGAAATGAGGCCCTATGTCCAAAATTCCAAACTGTCCCTTTAAGCCAGATATTGCTTTTTGCGGTGTACAACCTTCTCGTTATAGGGTGTCAGAGCAGCCACTCAGCCACAATGCTCCTTGAATGTTCTGAAGCTTCTCCATGCTCAACCGTTTTCTTACTCGATCATTTTTGCTGTGAATCCCAATCCAGTCATATGTTAATCTACACCCTCAGGAAATCAAAACTGAATCAAAGAGTCTGTGGGGCATTTGAGGTGAGCTTTCAAAACTTCTGTTGACACTGACAGATTAAAAAAGAGAGAACTGTCCCTGTAGGAAAGATGCTGGAGGAGCTGACTGCTGATGTAGAAATTTGCTTTTAAAAGATGCATTATGTAACTTTCCAGGGAAGGGAACGTCAAATGCTTGTCTCCATAGAGATATTATTGCTTTGTCTGGAACACTTCACAGTTTGATATTAAACCTTCCTATCTTCATGGTGGCCAAACCGGACAAAGTTACAGGTCAGATCTTTGGAGAGGTGGCCCCGCTCAGTCAGAATGTCTGTTTTTCTAGGTATTTTTGAGCTACAAAACCACCTGTAATATAACAAATATAAGGTGGAGCTGTTTAATGTCATACTATAGAATATTCCAGACAGAGCAGTGACATCTCTAAACCTCTAACATCTGAACCTCTGCTTTTCGTCTAAACCTCTGCTCTTTATAAACTGACTGGTTCCTCTGGAGAGAATTTTCCCATATTGCACCCGCCGGTGGGTTTTTTGCTCTCTGGCACCAAGGATGGCGTTGTTTGTCGAGAGACTGAGGATCGGACAATGCGTTTGCTGATTGTTTTCTATCTGTTTGACTGTCTCTATGTCCAAGTGTGTGTCAATGTTTTGATGTCTATGTCAGACTATGTGTCCATGTTTATTCACTGAAGCCCATTGGGGCAACACTTGTGATTCTGGGCTATAGAAATAAAATTGAATTGAATTGAAATCTCCATAGAAACAAGCAGGTAACACCTTTAAATAATGGGACTTGAATTTTCCTTTCTGTATTTGGTGATATTTTTGTATGCACCTCAACACAATGGTTATGGAATATCTTGCAAAAATATCTATGTTATAATGTTGTTGCCTCGTCAGAAACATACCTGAAGTTGAGTTTTGTTTCATTCACACATGCAGGAGCAGCTCCACTGTGATTTTAAAGTCCATACAACTTCACTAGAATCATGTTGATAATAGAGATCTGGAATTTCCAGTCTCTACTGAACTGAGGTTACGTTTACACTGAAGCATATCACTGTATCAGAAACGATTTGCATCCAGACACGTTGTTTCTGCGTCTGTGAAACCACCTGAAACACTAGTCACATGACTAGGCTTGCATCACATCGTCACAAAGTCACGTGGGCAGTAAAAACAAGGAAGTAGAGCACCATGTCTGAAGTTGCAGCAGCCGATTTCGAGCCGAGGAAGATGACAAGCCTGAAAACAGTCTTTTCGCGGACCGACGACGAGGTTCAGTTTCTAGCTACGCTGTGTCGCCTTTGTCTATAATTTGTTTAAACTGTTTTCCACAATAGTGTCACATGACTGATGTCACAAACCCAGCGAATCAGGAAGATGCAAGTCACAGTGACGTGGTCCAATAAGTATGGCAACTAGAGCTCCTAGATCAGCGTATCAACATTTTCAGGCTTCCACACGGTGCTGAATCAAATCCAAATATACTCAGACTAATTTGTGGGAGCTGGCAACACCAGATTGTTCCCTCTCTGGTGCCATTTTTCATTGGATTAGTGTGGACAAACACTGCATCCGCAACAAAAAAATGACTCAAATACGTATTAACGTGGATGGGGCCTAAAGGTAAAAGTTATCTGTTGAACCTGACAAAATACCACTTCACGAGTCGAGTCATCGAGACATCAACAGGGAAGACGAATCATAAAAGATTACTCAAACATGAATGAAACAAAACACAACTCCAGGTCTGTTTTTGATGAGATAATAACAATAGAACATGACTTGAAGCTCTTAAGAGTCAGTTTTGTGTCATATAGGGCATTTAAGATCTTGCCTGACACTGACTTCCTGCCAGGAAATGGTTTTGTTTTTCTCCCATGAAGTGTAAAATTGGAATGTAGCAACAAAATTAGACCAGACTGTTTGTGTTTAATTACGAAATAAATGCAAATTGACAAAGCTGTTATCAGGTCGTGCACACGTCTGAAAATATTGAAAAAATACTAGCAATATGCCAAAGGGATTGTGCTGTAGATTCAAATACAGATTATCTCCTTTCAAAATCACATACCCCAGACTTACTGTAAATGGTGTCTTTTGTTTCATTTGATATTTTTAAGAAATGTATATAAAAATGTATAATTGAGACCTATGACACATATTGTGCATTGTGTTGAATTTTTTTTGGTATGAAAAGCACTCTGTAAATAAAGTTTGATTGATTGATTGATTAACCTTTTGTGGTGAAGTGCTTCACTGTGTTTTTAAACTCCATACATCTTCACTAGAATCATTTGGATAATTTCAGACCTGGGATTATCAAACTGAACTGAACTGTAACTCAAAAACTACACACAAGGTGGAACAGAGCATTTTGAGCTTTGGAGATATAGACAGACTAATAATAAAGTGTTACTCAAACATGTGTGAATGAAACCAAAAACAACTCCAGGTATGTTTTTGAGGAGGGAACATAATCATATATAATATCTAAATATCTGGGAATATGGATGGACAATCATCTTACATTGAAAGTTCATATTACAACCTTAATCAAAAACTCAAGCAAAAGATCGGCTTCTATTTTAGAAAAAGCTTAAGATATAAACTTAAATCTATCAGAAAATGACTTAAAAGTAGTGAAATTATATTGCTGCATGGACAGATCGTTTTATTTGACAAGTTATCTTAAAATGAACGACCTTTAGACTAGAATTAAGCCGTCTCAGTTGTAAGTAGATAATAAATCTGAACAAGATGATTAACCTGATATAAGTTTTAAAATCTCGGATGCTCCCTCTTCCACTCTGCACAAATTGGACTGTGTGTGTCATGTATCACTGAGGATTATCACCAATGCCAAGTCTCATCTCGACAGTCTTTATGGTTTATTTGGTTTGACATCGATAACAATTCATAGAAAACAACATTGGTTAATATTTATTTACAAAGTCATACTGGGGAACCCGGGTTAGTTAGTGATCTCCTTTAAGGGACAGTTTGGAATTTTGGACATAGGGCCTCATTTCCTCCTGAGCCAGAGTGTTGGAGACGTGTGGAGACACTTTTTTAAATCTTCCATCCAGTCCTTGTATTTGGAGAGGTTGCTGGTGCTAGGCTAGTGCATGTCAATGGCCATAGTCGGCCTGCTACTAAAAACAGTCTTACCCACTCCACAGAGCACCCGAGGAAAAACTATTAGAACTCCAGAGCTGTCCATGTGAATGTCTGTGTCCAGAGAATCATTTTAAAAGTCAAACCAACCTTTGCATTTGAAGGATTTCTGTCTGAGCAGCAGCAGTGAGTTGTACTCCCTGATAGAAGCTCGGCAGCGGCGGACTGATATATGAGAAAATAGTCCCTCAACATGTGACGTTTAATGCGATGCAAGGTTAGTTTTATTTCAACATTATTCTATCAACACAGACATTCACAGGGACAGTCTGGAGTTCTAATTAGGGATGTAACAATATCCAAGTCTCACGATACGATATCATCACAGTATGAACCTCACAGTACGATATGTATTGTGATATCGTGGGAAGGCTCACAATATTACAATATTCTACATAATAACAAGACTGGCATTCTAAAATGCTTTGACCAGTCATTTGGTACAACATTTATTGTCATTAAGGATGGAATGATATCCAAATCTCTCTGTACAATATTTATTGCAATATTTTGTGGAGGCACAAAACTGTGAATATGCTACTTTTTCCTCTAAAAATGCCTTCACCAGACTTAATCCAAAGAATGAAGATTTCAGAGTGCTTAGAACAGTTATTTCTTCTTGTAGTCTGCACTGAAATGGAGCAAAGGATCATGGTCTATGTAGTTCCCTCTGTTTTTTTTTTTTTTTTTTTTTTAAGCAAAGCAAAGAGACTTGTGATTCGATATATTGTGATGGTCCACGATATTATTGTGAGACCTTTGATGATGCGATACCACCATATTTCAGTTATTGTTACATCCCTAGTTCTAATAGTTTTGCCTCAGGTGCTCTGTGGAGTGGGTAAGACTGTTTTTAGTGTCAGGACAACTATGGCCATTGACATGCACTAGCCTAGCACCAGCAACCTCTCCAAATACAAGGACTGGATGGAAGATTTCAAAAAGTGTCTCCACTCATCTCCAACACTGCCTCAGTAGGAAATAAGGCCCTATGTCCAAAACTCCGAACTGTCCCTTAAAAGCAGTGAAATGATCTTGCTGCATGGACAAATAATTTTGATTGACAAGTTCTCTTAAAATAAACTACCTCTAGACTAGAATTAACCTGCCTCAGAACTAGTAAGTAGATAATAAATGTGAAAACAAGACGAATATCCTGATATAAGTTTTAAAATCTTGGCCAGACCTTGTATTTATGGATGCTCCTCTTCCACTTCGCACAAATTGGACTCTGTGTCAGGTATCGCTCAGGTTTATCACCAATGCCAAGTCTCATCATGACACTTTTTATGGTTTATTTGGCTTGACGTCGATAGCAATTCATAGAAAACAACATTGGTTGTTACCGGCTTTGCTCCATAAAGAAACAAAAGATGAATATATCAAAACAATACTGTGATTCAAGTTTGGATAATTGTACTTCAAGACGTTTACTTACTTTGATTACCTGCTTTACACGGAGAGCAAAACACAATCATTAATCTGCAGTAATCACAGTAGTTGTAGTGCATTAGTTGAGTTTGTTGGACAGGCTAAAAGACAGAGTGTTCCCTGGATCAAATATGTGACTGTGGAAAATAAGGGCCCTGCTCAAGAACCTGAGATGCCCCAAACAGCTCACGTCCATAAAGGAGGGGCCCCGGTGACAGTCCCCCATTATGTTGTCTTCTGTTTGGATTTAACTTTGTTCTACTTGAATGCTTCACATAAATACAGGCGTATAAAGTGATCACGTATAAAGTGCAAAGTACAAAGAGCAATTTGGAATGAATAACAGTGATTGGGTGAGTAGCTTTACTGTAGCAGCTCGATAGTGATTCGTTTTGGGCTCGTCTCTGTCTCTTGATAATTCCATAGCTCCATTCCGATGTAGTTCCCGGAAAATTACCAGAAGCCGTGACCCTTGTTCTGAGAAATGCCCCTGATCCCCCTTTATCGCTACAGAATCACTGCGGAAAGCCTGGGAAAGAGAGAGTGATGTGGGATGTAACAATAACTGAAATATCGTGGTATCGTATTGTCGAAGGTCTTATAATAATATCGTGGACCATCACAGTATATGGAATCACAAGTCTCTTTGCTTAAATGAATAGTTCTGATGCAGAAATAGCTAAAAAAAAAAAAAAAAGGGAACTACATAGACCATGATCCTTTGCTCCGTTTCAGTGCAGAGTACATGAAGAAATAACTGTTCTAAGCACTTTGAAATCTTCATTTTTTGGATTAAGTCTTGTGAAGGCATTTTTAGAGTAAAAAATATTATATTAATAATATTTTTCAGACCATAAAGTGCACCACATTATAAGGCACATTAAAGGAGACTGATACTTTAGCCCACAATCCATTGACAGATTGAGGTGTAACTCCTCCAGCGTTGCCTCTCTGTCTTGGTGAATGTGTGTTCACCTTCAATCATCCAATGCTCCCACACAGCTGCAATTTAACTTTGAATGACCTCTTGACACCAAGATCTAGCGGTGGAGTTGGAGTTCTTTGGTTAATCCACCCGGAATGACGACAGCACTAAATTACGCCGCTCCATATGTACATTGAGTAATAATGTGTTTAATGCAGCTTTGTGCACATTTGTTTAGTTTTTGAGAAACAAAACTTAAAACCGCATGGCTACTTTGTATTAGAGGTAAGATCTTAAGCCCGAGCCCAACCTGACCCGACCCGAAATTCGGGTCGGGTCGGGTTGGGCTTCTCTCTCGCTGACTTTTTTTAAAATAAATATATGAGCAGAGCATGCTCTGGCAGAACAGGAGCCGCAGAGCCAGAGCATGCTCTGCGCACGTGAACAACGCCCTCTTAATAATCTTCCCCTCCGCAGGTCCTCACAGATAAAATATGAAATTTCGGGTTTGCTTCGGGCTCGGGCCTGCAAATCAAGTTAATTGGTCGGGCTCGGGTCGGGTCGGGCTTTAATACCCGCGGGTCGGGTCAGGTCGGGCTGGATTTTTTAGGCCCGATCTTACCTCTACTTTGTATATGCACTGAAAAAAACAGCTAGCGCACTGATGTGATCATCTTCTGTTGGACTAAAGGACACGATTCAGAGGATTATTTGTGTTCTTTCTGTGACAGAGGGATGTGGATCTTATGGTGAGTCTGGTGTATGTGTATGTCGCTCTGGAGATGATTCATGTTAAACTTTTCTGAGACTATACATCTGCAGTAGTATAGGCCGGTTTAGTGTTGTGGCGGTGATCTCGAGGCAGTACCATAAATCAAAAACAACGCCGACAAGGCGACGCAGAGTCGATGCGTTGAGTCAACGCACTATAATTCGGCATTTAGTTTCCAGTAAGTCAGCATGTCTCTGAACAGGTGCTATTCCGGGTCCTTAGACACGCACTGTAATATGA
This sequence comes from Odontamblyopus lacepedii, assembly GCA_034769755.1. Taxonomy (NCBI): domain Eukaryota; kingdom Metazoa; phylum Chordata; class Actinopteri; order Gobiiformes; family Gobiidae; genus Odontamblyopus; species Odontamblyopus lacepedii. Next base: position 38,602,121 of record CM068345.1, on the reverse strand, counting down.
TGGTGAAGCACAGTACGTATCACTCTGCACTGAGCGGCAACCAAATATGCACGGATCTCTGTCCTATGCGCAAGTGTTTCTGAAAGCTTTCAGGCTCCATGCGACAATCCATCCAGTGGTGCGACTAAAAGTACTAAAACATTTTGACAATTTTTTGAGCTCCGTGTACCACATAAAATCAGTTTGAGGTCAGTAAGCACAGCCAGAATTAATACATACATAAAGTGCACCGTCTTATAAGCCGCACTGACGATTTCTGAGAAAAATAAAGGATTTTAAGCGTGCCTTATGGTCCGAAAAATACAGTAGCATATTACCAGCTTGGTCCACAAAATATTGCAATAAATATCTTACCGTGAGATGTAAACTCGAAGCTTTACATAGAGGAGACCCTGAGACTAATGGAAATCGGACGCAGCTCTTCGATCTAAAACAAAACAACCAAATGAGCATACAGCGGAGAGAGCCTGGCCCCTCCTGAACCCCTCGCAGCGTCTCACCCCCATCCGGGTGGGCGGGTCTGTTGAACCAGCGTCCCCAGTGGCTCTAGGATCCAGATGACTGCTCCGCCTACGCTGGGTTAACTCCACAGCCCTACCCTGTTATAAGTCCTGTGAAATGTTTGTCTGTACTGTGATTGTGTTGTGATGTGCTCTATTTTCTCATTCTCAATGTAATGGTTCTCAATAGTTAGTGTCCCAGTTAGTATAGTTTCCAGATCAAATAGTTAGTTGAAAACAAGTTATGTCACAGGTAGTACTGCTGTGTTCTATTGAATGTCGGAAGTCTGTAAATCCGAGTCAGTTCTCCTGACATCCTGACATGTAAATGCAACAGTTGGGAAAATATGTATGCCCGAGAAAGTTTCATGTTTATTTTGTTAGCTTATGTAGTTAATGTGGCTAACGCTAGCTCCTGCTAATATAGTTCTATGATATAGACTGGATGACTTAATTATGGCAGTTTGACTATTACGTGTTCAGACATCCATCCGACTCGGTCTGCTCTGAACTAGAAGAGTTCGTCTCAGAACTCCGAGTTGACTGGCCGTTCCTTTGCACTTTCTTGAGGTGGAGGTCAGTTTTCAAGACACAGTTTCCAGATTAAGTTAGTAGTAAAAAAGATAGTCATGTTCACCTGTTTTAGCTTAGCTTTGTGAGGGGAGGGAAATGTTTGCTTGTTCTTTTTTTAATCACTGTAAAGCGCTTTGTGTTGCATTTTTTGTATGAAAAGCATTCTATAAATAAAGTTAGATTGATTACGTTCCATCCCTAATGACAATAAATGTACCAAATGACTGGTCAACGCATTTTAGAATGTCAGTCTTGTTATTATGTAGAATATCGTAATATCATGAGCCTCCCCACCATATCGTGAGCTTTTCCACGATATCGCAATAAATATCGTACTGTGAGGTTCATACCATGACGATATCGTACATTGTTACACCTCTACATTGGAAAAAAAACAACATCTCAATAAGTTAAAATGACTTAAATTAAGAACATTTTACTTTATTTGAGTAAATTCAATTTGACAAGTAAAAGTGTTTTTTTTTCTTAATTCAAGCAACGTTCGATTTTGTTTCATATTTTAAGTACAAAAAGTTGTTGTTTTCCTTATTTTAAGTGCAGCAAGATGTATTCTCATACTTTAAGTTAAAAAGTCTTATTTAACTGGCAGATGATTTTACTTGTCAAGTGAAATTTACTCAAATCATGGTCAGACTTTCTTAATTCAAGCCATCTCAACTTGACCGTATTTTGCTTTTTGCCGTGTACTAATCACTAATAATAAAGGAGTCATGTGTAAATGAAACAAAACGCAACTCCAGGTCTGTTTTTGATGAGGTACCAGTGTTAGAACACGGCTTAAAGTTCACAAAAGTCCATTTTCTTTAATTTAAGACCTTTAAGTACATAATAAAAATCGAGTAGTGGAGCTATAATCTAAGCTTTTGCGGTACAACACAAATGAGGAAGAATCGATATTTGGTTAAGCGTGAGAGACGAGAGGAGACAGATGCAGAGAAGGTCACACGTGTCTTCATTATTTCATTAGGACCTGTCAGATCTCCGGTCGCCTCCTCCAAACTGCCGAGCGCCGCAAATGCAAACGCTCCGAATATTAAAACAAAGCACCAGAGTGTCCCTGTGACAGACGCAATCTGACTTGACAAATGGTTTTGTGCCTCTGCCAAAATTGTCTTCTCCACATCCATACAATCAAATAAAACTCGTACGTTAAGAAGCAAAATGGGACGGATTCTTTTAATGATGCCGCAGAGTTTAAAAGTGATTTACATTTACAATATGGATCCTGATTGAAGAAGTTTTGTAATTATATATTTTTATATAACCCAAAACTAAACCAGGACTAGCCCAGAACTGGAACAGGACTAGAACTCAAATAAGACTAGAACCAAACCAGTACCGGACTAGAACAGGACTAGACCAGGATTAGAACCAGGTCTAGAACAGAAGTAAAACAGGACTAGAACGGGGCTAGTACAGCACTAGAACAGGATTGGAACAAGACTAGAACAGGACTACACCAGAACTAGAACAGGACTAGACCAGGATAAGAACTAGAACAGGCCTACAACTAAAACAGGACTAGAACAGAACTAGAATGGGACTAGAACAGAACTAGAACCATGACTAGAAGAGAAGTAGAACAGGATTAGAACCAAACTAGAACAGGACTAGTATGGGACTAGAAGAGAATTAAAACAGGACTAGACCAGGATTAGAACCAGGACTAGAACAGAAGTAGAACGGAACTAGAACAGGACTGGAACAAGACTAGAACAGGACTAGACCAGAACTAGAACAGGACTAGAACAGAACTAGAACAGAACTAGAACAGGACTAGAACAGAACTAGAACAGGACTAGAACAGAACTAGAACAGGACTAGACCAGGATTAGAACCAGGACCAGAACAGGACGAGAACTAAAATAGGACTAGAACATCACTAGAACCAAACTAGAACAGAACTAATACAGGACTAGAACAGAATTAGAACAGGACTAGACCAGGATTAGAACCAGGACCAGAACAGAAGTAGAACAAGACAAGAACATGACTAGAACAGCACTAGTACGGGACTGGACCAGAACTAAAACAGGACTAGAACAGCACTAGAACCGAAGTAGAACAGGACTAGAGCAGAACTAGAACTGAATAATGTAATAAGAATTTCTAATTTCGTGAGCATCCCCATCATATCATGAACTTTCCCATGATATTGCAATAAATATTGTACCGTGAGGTTCATACTGTGACGATATTGTATCGTGAGACTTGGATATCGTCACACTCCTAAGTGACGCACAGTGAGTCAGGTTAATACTGTGGAACATTCCAGGCAACAATAACATCTCCATGGGGACAAGTAGGTAGTGTAGTGGGCCTTACTCCAGAAAAAGCTACAGAGTGCACCTATCGTTTCGTTTTTGTGATGTAAAACTCACATTTCTTCTGCCTCTAAACAGCTTGAATGTGGATCTTGTTTAATTATCACCATAGTTACTGCAGAGCCCTTCGTTGTCACTATAGAAGCAGTGAACTCGGCTCTCCTCCGCTTTCCCTCTGGGCTTTGGCTAATGCCTTCTATAATCTCTAAGTGGGCACCTCACAGCCATTTCTGGACTCCTCTATCCTCGGTGTCTTTTTCCGAGCAATCAGAAAATCCCATAATCCTTTAGATCCTAACCCCGAAATCCGGACGCCGCCTCCCATTTGAAGAGAAGTTTAGAGCCGAGATTTTCACAGCAGAGCGAGGAATGAGGAGGAAGTGTGGGAAGATGTCTTAACGTGGTAAAACCTTGTTTGCCTGAGATGTTGACAACGTTTGGGAGGATTTTGTGAGGATTCGTCAGACTAAAATTCACTTTCTGAGAGATTAAAAGAACTTTGCATAATGAAAGCTGATCAGATTGGACTGTCTTGTTTTGGGATGAGAGTAAATCCTTGTGTTGAGATGCAGACAAATATAAAGTATTGACTGAGTATTGACTGGTGTTGTGACGATACTAGAATTTTAAACTCGATTTCGTTTCTAAGGAATATGCTTGATATGCGATTTCGATACCACGATGATAATAAAAAACACTCTTTATTTAGACAATAGAATATGATTGTCAAAATTTTCACATCTTAATACAGCCCTCGCTATCACACTTATCAGAAGACATTTGGAAACATGCGGATGACGACTTCAGGTGTAGTTCTCGACACTGGGAATGTGAAAACTGTAGATTCAGCAGAGTCTTCACAACCTGCCAAAGCTTTCCATGGGGGACAGGGCTCTAATCGCAGCTTCAGTCACTTAAAGCAAGGCCGGATTTTCCACACGGGCCTGCAGCATGGGGCCAACGGGCTCCAACCATTCACAGAAAGTGAGGGGCACCACCTGACAGAGACAGCTTAAGGGCTGACCCAAAACTTTACTTTAACCCTCTGATGCACAACATATCCACACCCCTTCTGACAACATGGGTCAAAGTGACCCGCATTCATTTCTAATGTCATTCCAAGCAGTGATGTGGTTTTCTCTCTTACAACTTAATACATTTAATTCTCATTCAATTCTACATTTAAACTCAATACATTTAATTCCCACAATAGATTAAAAAGTAATAATTTAGGTAGTTTTTCATACACAAAACTTATGTTGTTTATTTTTTACTTTTGTATCTTCTAATAAAAAAATATACATTTGTAATTTTTGCACTAATTTGCAGACGCGGGTCAAAAATGACCCACATTTATTTTTAATGTATTTCCAAGCACAGGTGCGTTTTTTTCTGTTACAGTTTCCAAAATTATATATATATTTAAACCTGTAATGGTTTAATGGTATTTCAAAGATGTAGAAAATTCAAACTCAGCCGGGTCACTTTAACCCAAAACATGCAGTGTAGAAAGTTGTGTGATTGAGTGTTGGTGGTGGTCGGAGGGACTGTTGGCGCCAGTTGGCTTGGCAGCCTCGCTTCCGTCAGTCTGTCCCAGGGCAGCTGTGGCTACAAGAAAAAAAAAAAAAAAAAAAAAAATTCCTGTAAATTTGTAAATTTTGTAAATTTTGTTATATTATACTATAGCTTTATTTTATTCTATTATTTGTTGCATGTCAGTGTTTGTCTACATCCTGCTCCAAGTACCGCAGCAATTTCCTAATGTTGTGAACCTGTTCACTCATATGGCAATAAAACACATTCTGATTCTGATTCTGATTCTGATTCTGAAGAGTAGTTTATCACCACTGGGTTAACATTATTAACAGAGCATTCCTCATTCACTCCATGCATGAGGAATGCTCTGTTAATAATGCTCTGTAAGGTGTCTTTGGGGACATGTGTCTGAAAAGCACTATATAAATAAAGTTACCTTACCATGTTATGCATCAAAGGGTTAAAATAAAATAGTTCCATAATGTATTGAGATGCTAAATACATGAAGAACCTGTTAAATATGTGAAGAACAAGTTTTCTCATATTTTGGCTTCATTTTAAGTCACTAAAAAAAGGGCAATGTTATGTCTTGAACACGTCTGCCTCACTCATGGTCCAAACACACCTACCAAAAATGACACTAGCTAAAAGCCCTAAAGAAACCTTCCCATAAAGCATTGCAGCCAAGTTAACAGGTCTATTTATAGGTCTATATTTAAATTTTGTGAAGAATTATTAAAAATCAGAAAATAATCATAATTTATGCTAAAGTAGTTGAAATATGTATTATTTTTTACTATAAGAAAAAAGGTGCTTATGTTGATGTTTCTGCACAAGTTCAGCAGGGCCACCACATTGGCTTAATACAGCCCTGCTTACTGGAACTGTTGATCTGCCAAACATAATCGAATGCTACAATGATGATCTTGTTTTTTGAATTTTTATTAAGTTAGACAAATTATAATACACAAATTAATAGGCAATTTCTAAAAACCGGGGCATTTTCTCAGTTTTGTCAGCGTTACTATCACCAACAGAGTCCAAACACTATATTTAGGTAAGTAAAAATGCCTTAAATTAAGAACATTGTACTTTATTTGAGTGGATTCAACTTGACAAGTAAAATTATCTGCCAGTGGAACAAGGGTGTTTTTTCTTAATTCAAGCAACATTCAATTTTGTTTCATATTTCAAGTGCAAAAAGTTGTTTTTCTTATTTTAACTGCTGCAAGATGTATTTTCACATTGAAGTACAAAAAGATCATTTTACTCATCATGGTCAAACTTTCTTAATTCAAGTCATCTTAACTTGACTAGATTTTGTTTTCTGCTGTGAAAGAAGTCATTATCCACATGTTTCTAAACATTTCCGATTTTGCCATTGCCTGTATTTTGAAATGTGTTCCTATTATATCTTTCTGTCTGCTGTCACCGTCTTCCAATCAAAGCCTGCGAGGAAGGATGCGACATTATGACATTTTAACAACACTGTTATGATAATTTTTAATGATAACTGATGCCATGACCAGACAATCCTTAAAGCTTTGTCTAATGCATTACACTCCTCAGTTATGTAACACAGCTTTCTGAAATCAAACTTTCAGAACATATTTAACAAGTTTTATGTTTGATGTGCCAAGTCTGCCCTCCCTGTACTCTCCACGCTAAGTCACTCCCCTTTCAGAGTGTTATCACAACCCATGTATTGTTTTGTATCACATTTTTGTATATTTATGGAGAAATATCGTGTAAAGAGGGTTCGATTAGGGCCCAGAAGAGACTGCTAAATTACCGAAACATGCATGAATGACATCTGAAACCTCTTCATGCGTGATTTTAGTTTATTTATTTAAAGGGACAATGCATTTTCATGAACAAATACTTATGCCAAAATTAGCCGAAAGGCTACTTTACATCTATAGTCCCTGGCAGGTCAAAGAGATAGAAATAACATAAGACAACTTCACACAATAGACAAACTGTCAATGACAAGCACAATAAAACACAATCATGATGTACAACATTGACCTTTACATAAAAGCATAACATTAGTGATCACAGATCTGTTTCTCTTAAGCCGTTGTTTTAAATGTACTGAATGTGGTCGAGTCTCTTATTGCAGCTGGGATGTTGTTCCAGATTTCTGTAGCCCTGACTGAAAACTCCTGCTGACTGAATGTTGTGCGTCTGTAAAGTATGACACAGTCACCTCTGGTAGAGGCTCTTGTTACCCCAACACTAGTGTGGAGTGCTGGATTTGGGCAAAATGAACTCCCCCAGAGGAGGTGGAGCAAGTCCATTTAAGGCCTTATACACCAAGTAGGCCAGTTAAAAGTTTCCAAAATTTCCAAAACTTAAGATATTATGTTTTTGAAGTATGAGACAATGATGAAAAGATAAAGGTTTTCTGTTAAATATTTTTAAAGCTTTTTTTAAAAAGTGATTCTATTGCTTTTAAGGTTGTCATGCTAGTCAGTGACCAGTTAGTAATGCATTTTGACAAGGGAATGACATTCTAACATGGCCGAAAGCTCCAAAAAGTCATTTTGTCCCCTGCTCAAGGACACATGAACCATATGCAGTGATTCAAGCTGGGATAGAACCACTGACCTTTGGGTAACCACTGAGATGCCGCATGCCCGAGGTGGAGCCACTACTGTGCGCTTTTGATCAACCAAGATTATTGTCACGTGGTTAAAAGCTCCTAAAATCTGTTTATCACGATTGTGGCCTTTAGAATTGCAAGAGTGATTCTAATTACAAATCGAATGGACGCAATTAGCAACTCACAAAGGCTGTGGTTATTTAAGGACATTAATCTCCTTCATAAACAACCAAATATACTGTAATTCTCACTAAAAACTGCCAACAGTAGTTAAGATCTGTACAAACATGTTCTGAAATGTGATTCTTGTATTACTAAAGTGTCTCTTCTGTCTTTTTTTTTTTTTCAACTTTTCTGGATGCGTTTAAAATGTGAACACTGAACAGAATCATAAAAGGTAAAGATATACGCACATCACTGGTGCAAGGCTACGAGAGTGAACATAGGATGCAAGACAAATCTGCACACTTACTCCCAAACTGTCTTTAATAAATGACATTTCGATCAGTGGATCTTCGTCAGGTCATGGTTCTCTCTGTGCCACTCGCATATAAATCTTCTGCCCACTAATAGTCGGCCAATCCAAAAATGAGCCACAGGAGATGTATTTATGTATTCCCCCTGTGGATTGGGTTATGTAGGAAAAACATCTAGAGCACTAAAGACTCGAAAATCTGAACATAGGAGCAACTTTAGAAATGGAGACCGAAGAAACCCTGTAGCTGCCCTGAAAACCTGATGTATACAATCAGGCCATGTACACACGTAGCCGGGTATTTTTAAAACCGAACATTTCCCCCCCTCCGTTTATAAAAATAGTTTTATCCACACCACCTCGTCTTCGAAAAAAATACCTTCCACACATAACCGAACATCTGCGTTTTCAACCACATTCATACACATTCCAAACCTGTAGATGGCGTTATTTCCATCACTTAACTGTCACTTCCGCCTAAACTTAAACAACAGAAAACAGGGCGCCGAGCTCCTTTGTCTGGACAGACTCGGAGTCAGAATTGCTCCTAAACACAGTTTAGGAGCAATTCTGCTCTCAACACACACACAGCTCTCAAGAAACGACTCCGATCCATAGTCTGCTCTGGCTTTGGCTTTGGCTATTGCAGTCGCCTAAACAAATGTCGCACGTTTGACGTCAGGGCAGATTCATATTTTTTGGCGCAGACAGTGACGTTTTAAAACGCAAAACCCCAGTTATCTCTGTCCACACAAACACGCATAAACGGAGTTTTCAAAAATCTTCACTTTGGCCGGAGTTTTCCCTGAATACTCGTTTTTGATGCGTGTTCGTGTGGATGACAGGTCAAAACGCAGCAAAACATCTTCGGTTTATCAGATACCCGGCTACGTGTGGACAAGGCCTCTGATACATGCAGTGTACCGCAAAATGAGTAAAAAGAACTGAAATGTTATGTTTTCCAGACTTCCACCCAGCCAGTTCCATTGGTGGATTTCTCATTACTGCATTATGGTAGCACTTTTTATGTTTGGAATTACAAATTTGTTGGATTTGTTTGCATTTTATTATGTTTTTGTTTGTTCAGGAAAAGAGAATCTTTGAGCATTGTGACCTGATGTATGAAGTATGATATAAATTGAAACTCATATATGGTTTTGTTTCTTTGTTCAGAGGGACCAGTAAAGGCTTGGAAAGAATGGAAAGAATTAGTATTTTCTGTAAGTTATTTAATGGTTTGGGCTTTACGGGGTTAAAGAAGCGCAGAACCCGTCTCCATCCTTAAATATATTGGCATAGAGGAGGTGAAGCTCCCAAAAGGAGGAGGAGATATTAACAGGCCTCTCCTACAAAGAGAAAGTTTTTATATTTATTCCTTAAAAATGCTGGCCCCTAGTGGCCTGAACCAGGAATATGAAATTAAACACTTCTGATGATGTTTTCTAATATCATTTTCTTGCCCAGTGATGACATATAATTAATGGACTTGCATAATAGCTTATGTTAAATGATCTTCTATGTATATTGTGTTATATATTGTGTTGTGTGGATATCCCCTGTGGCTCACTTTTGGACTGGCCAAACAATCAGTGGCAGAAGGGTTCTATGAGAGTGGAACAGAGAGAACCACGACCTGATGAAGATCCACTGATCCAAACGTTGTCATTCATTAAAGACAGTTTGGAAGTCAGTGTGTGGGCTTTGTCTCGCTTTTTATGAATACTGAACAGAATCCCATGATCCCATATCCATCACCTCGTTGTTTCTATAGATACATCATTGCTCTGCCTGGCATGTTCCACAGTATTACATTAAACAGCTCTACACATCTTACATTTGTGAGGGTTAGAATTACAGGTTGATTTACACCTAAAAAAAAACCTAGAAAAACAACATTTTGACTGTGAGCGGGGTCGCCTCTCCACAGATCTGACCTGTAACATGGTCTGGTTTGGTCTCCATGACAGAAATATGATCACAGTTTATTTTCTACTTTATTTTATTCTATTTTATTTGTTGCATGTTTAGTGTTTGTCTACATTCTGCTTCAAGTACCGCAGCAATTTCCTAATGTTGTGAACCTGTTCATTCATATGAAAATAAAACCTTTCTGATTCTGATCCCATACTGTCCCAAACATTCCAGACAAAACAACATCTCCACAGAGAAACGCATGTGGCATGAAAACAAATCACAAAAATCACAATTGCAGCTGTTTTCCCAAATCATCAATATCGCACACAGAACCAGTCAAACAGAACAGAATATTTTTACATAACCAAGGAAGGTGAAGTGTCTTGCTCTGTGTCTAAAGGCAGGATGCAGTGGCTCAAGCTGGGATAAAACCTCTGACTTTTTTAAGACTATTGCACGCTGAAAAAAATCAGTTTTGAATCCGAAGACTGGCCTTTCAAGCGTATTCTGTCCATACACCAGTCAAAGTATATATAGATATTCCTCCTGTGTGAACTCTGCAGTCTGGAGTTGAGAAAGCTCCAAAAACCGTCCGGCATCACTTAAAACCATTTGCTCTCGTTCGTGTTTGATTCCCCGGCTGACAGCTGGAGCCTGCGAGCCACCGATACTCCTTCGACTCACAATGTTTTCAAAAACGTCTCCCGCTCCACCGATTTTGATTTTCGTTTCGGACTTCTGCAAGTTGCGCCAGGGAGTGTGACTTCTCTGGACGCCTCTCTGACAGCGCTCGGCTATTGAACTTCTCACAGTCGGTTTTCAAACACTTCAGCTCAGATTCCCTGGGCTGGGAATTCAATAATGTTACCAGGGTGAAATTGGAAGTATATCTGTGCCATGCAGCAGGTATAGACTGGGCTGTCAAATAGCCAATGGCTTATGGGTACAGAGGTGAGGCTTTACAAATGTGGACTGAAATGCCCTTTTTAATGCAATGCTAAAAGTACAAAAGGAGAGTCTGCTGCTTGCTTGTATCCATGGAGATGTTATTTAGTTTCCCAGAGAGAGCTATTTTATCTTTTATCTATTGTATTTAGCTTATTTTGTAACTTGTTCGATGTACATGCTCTTGGTCGGTTGCATCTGTAACAAAGAAAATTTCCCCTCGGGGATGAATAAAAGTAATTCTGATTCTGATTCTGATTCTGATTTCTTTGCCTATAATATTTCACAATATCTATATTACACAAAATTGACTCGAATGTTATAAAGTTATTAACTCAACATAGAGATACCTGGTGTTGTGTTTTGTTTCATTCACACTTGTTTGAGTGACCTTTATTATTAGTCTGTCTACACTGAATGAACGAAAGCCTTTATTTGTCAATTCCATCGCATGTACAAGACATACAAGAAATCGAAATAGGACCTGTCACCCGTCCATACATTACAACATACAAAAAGAACAATATTACATGGGGGAGACAACACGGACTGGACAGGAAGGCAGGTAGTAGATAGGAATAAACAAAAAACAGCATCACATGAGGACAGGGGGAGGGGAAAAAAAGATGACCGCCCCAGACCATGCCCCAGAACGGGATATCGTTTGGAGTGAGTAAACAAATACATTTCCAAAGCTCAAAATGCTCTGATCCACCTTGTGATGTCATGTAGTGGTAGTTAAGTTAAAGGGATAGTTGGGGTTTGAATGTCCCCGTCGTACATCCACACTGACTTACCTCCCGACAACGTCCAGTGAGCCGAGTTCTTCCTCGGTTTCAGTGCTGATGAAAGTGTCCGGCAAGATGTCTGGGGTCATGAAAATAAACCATTTTTCTTCTTTAAACAATATGTGTTCAAAAGAGTGATACATTTGCATTATGGATCTTGAACTCGAAAGAAGTCAGACCACATAATCACTTGGTACTATTTTCTCTCCTGTCGTATCACTGCACTGCCTCCAGGTGAAGCTGCACCTGTTTCACTGTTTACTGCTCGGAAAGTTCACGACAACATGTGTGACTACGACAATGACGATGAAGACATGGCGTTTAGCACAGAGCCAAGGGGAGATCTTTATGAACCTGAATATACTGATGCCCAAATTCACCAGATGGAGTTAGAACGGGCAGAGAGAGAGAGAGGAGGGACAAGCAGAAACTTGAGCCACAGCTGGAGCCGTGAGAGACCGGGGGATTGACAAATAGTCTGGATGAACCATTTTCAAACCATTTTTAAATATATTCTTATACAAGCTTATAGACTTATCGCTGTAGCTCTCACATTAGCTCTCTCGCATCGTGGCAGTCTGAGCACTGCCGAATTACTGAAAAAAGTTTTGGATTTGTGCGCGGCTTCACCTGGAAGCAGCACGTAGTGATATGAGCAGAGAGAAAATAGTACCAAGCGATTATGAGGCCTGACTTTTTTTGTGGTTCACATTTTGTAACGCAAATGTATCCCGCTTTTGAACACATATTGTTTTGAGAAGAAAAACACTTTAGAACCCTGCTCACCTGACGCTGTCGATTCATATAGATTCATTTCAAAAAACCTGAACTATCCCTTTAACATCTACCTTTTAGTTCAGAAGAGATTGGCAATTCCAGGGTTGAACTCATCCCACTGATTTTAGTGACAGCGTATGGAGTTTAAAAACACAGTGGAGCACTTCCTGTATTACCACACGACATTACATGGTGGAGTGTTTTCAGTTCTCAGCCTAAATATGCAGAGTTTGTTTGTGTTAAACATGTGAGATGGAAGCAAAAGACAACTCCAGGTCTGTTTTTGATGAGGAAACATTATAGTGTAGATCAGAAAATAGTGTAATATGGGTCCTAAACGTAGATCTCAAGAGAAAACCACATTATGGACTGGGACGGAGCAAACATCTTCGGGACAGAGGACAACAAGCATCATCACCGGATTAAAGAGGCAATCGAAATACAGAAACGCGCCCACGAGACTATAAACAAGGACAAGGGGGCTTTTTTACTCTCACACACCTGGAATACTGTCCAGAGGAAGTGGGACTGCAGATGGCGCTGTCCTCCTGCTTCCACCGGTAGGAAGACGGAGCCAAAATCTGTTTAAATCAGCGGACCGGACACGTCACGGCAACATCATGTGACCACTACACTGCAAAAAACAAAATCTATTCAAGTTAAGATGAATTAAGAAAGTCTGACCATTATTTGAGTAAATTTCATTTGACAGGTACAATAATTGGCCAGTGGAATAAGACTTTTTGTACTTAAAACATGAAAATACATCTTGCTACACACAAAATCAAATCTTGCTTGAATTGTGAAAAACACACTTATTGCACTGGCGGATAATTTTGCTTGTCAAGTTGAATCTACTCAAATAAAGTCAAATGTTCTTAATTTAAGTAATTTTAACTTACAGAGATATTGTTTTTCTCCAGTGTAGTGAGGAGTCCAAATTCTCAGGTATGAAAACAAACTCTTGGTCTGGAAAAGAACCTAATAACATAAATTATGGGAAGACCAAATGAACCTCACTGAACTATTAGCTCTATGGTGGCACTGCTGAAGAACTGTCACTAAAATAATCTACATTGAGAGTGATTCCACGTCTGAGCGCTTTGAAATCCTCCTACCTGCTTTTCTTTTGTGACTAGCACATAGTGAGTTTTGATGTGGCTGAAAACACCTGCTTTTGACACTTTTGTGGTGAGTACAGACAGATTCTGTTCTGTGACTGACAGAGGAACTGCTGCAAAAATTTAAGCAGAGGGTCAGAGCGAGGTTAGGAATAAAACGTATGTTTAAAGGGGAACTCCAGCACGTTTGAAGCTAAAGTCTATCTTTAGAGGTGGTCGAAATCAGTCAGAAGCCAAAAGCCGGCACAGATCAGTGTTGCCTCTGCAGAGATCTCACTGTGGCAGTGAGTCTGTCAAGACAACAAACTAGTGTAGTGATGGGGGCAAGTTCTTAACTTCCATGTAAAACACCAACCCATCTTACAACACCCATTAGTCTAACAAACAAAACACTCCGCCTGGCTCACACATTTGTGTCTGGAAATGTTAAAAACCAACTTTATAAGCAGCCTTAGTCTTACCTTTGTGAAGCAACAAGTGAGGATCGAAACTGAAAGTTGTGGAAAGAAAATGGTTCAGGAATGTTTTGGTTTTTTTTTAGCATTTTTCAAAAAATATAATTCATAAATAAATGGGATTAGAAACGACATCAGCGATCGAGTCTTTTGGGCTTTCACATGTGCAGTGGGAAATCAACAAAGGTAAGTCTAAGGCTGCTTATAAAGTTGTTTTCTAATGTTTCCAGACACTAATGAGTGAGCCAGGCAGAGCGTTTTGCTTGTTAGACTCGGGGCTGTTGTAAGATGGGTTAAAGTGGTGTTAAGCTTCTTCAGTGTGAAGCAAATTGGCATTTTACGTGGAAGTTAAGAACTTGCCCCCATCACTACACTAGTTTGTTGCCTTGACAGACTCACTGCCACCACCTCTAGCAACGGACTTTAGCTTCAAACGTGTTGGAGTTCCCTTTTAAATGCTATTTTCTGATCTATGTTCTAAAGTTTCCTCATCACAAACACACCTGGAGTTGTGTTTTGTTTCATTCACACATGGTTAACACACAAAACATGTATATTAAGTTCTTCCCTCAAACAAACACTCAAAAACACTCCACAGTGCTCCACTGTGTCTTTAAACTCCAAACACTCTTTCACTAGAATCATTTGGATAGCCCTGGAATTGCCAATCTCTACACTGCACCAAAACATAAAATATAAACACTTAAATCTATCAGAAAATGTTGTAAAAGTAGTGAAATGATCTGTCCATGCAGCATCAATTTACTTGACAAGTTATCTTAAATAAACTGCCTCTAGACTAGAATGAAGCCGTCTCTGAACTAGCAAGTAGATATTAAATCTGGAAACAAGATGAATAACCTGATATAAGTTTTAAAATCTTGGCCAGATCATTTGCATTATAACAGAGTCCATTGTGTGTAGAGACAGAGTGAGGTTAGGAATAAAAATGCAGTTAATGTGCGTGTTGGGTTTTCCTCATTATATTTTCAGACAATCAGAATCTCTTTTTCTTGGTGAGATGAGGTGACGCTTCATATATTAAAATGTCAGGACTTTGACTTAATCCCTTTAAGAGCAATTAGTTGAGAATATATTGTACACGTATGCTCTTTCCTGTAATCGTCTCAGATATGAAGGGCTTAGCTGGAGGGTGAATCACTATAGTCTTCAAAAAGAAAATACAAAATGGTGAACTATTTTTCTTCAGGGGTGAGGTCTACAGACTGATGTAAAGTAGTATGTATTTGTCATTTTAGAGGTTGTACAACTTCTTTATGGAGGGTTAGTCCATGTTTTTTTTTCCATGGAGTAGAATCTGGAAGACTCATTCACCTACACGAGAAGATCAAGCAGACTTTAAAATTTGTGTCACTTTTTGGCTACGTCCAAACTACAGCCTGAAGTGACCCAAATTTGATTTTTTTCGCCCCTATACGACCTGTATCTGATCTTTTAATAACAGTCTGAACGATACAGATCTGATTTTTTCAAATGCGACCCAGGCCACTTGGATATGTGCTCCTAAAACCGATACACATCTGATCTTTTGCCACGCAACTTCAGTCTGAACTGCCAGGTCGCATTCATCCGACCTACATCCGACCTACATCTAGGGTGACCACCAGCATGACTCTTAAATTTAGGACACATAGGCCCAAAAGTGTGGACAAAGGCCCAAAAGTGAGGACACTACTAGGGTTGCTACCTGTCTCTGACAAAAAACCTGGACATTTTGCCAACCTAATTAACCATTTTGCTTATAAGCAATGATGCCTTCCCACGTCTAACCCATGACAAAAATGTCCCTTCTACAGCGAAAATGAACATAACTTTGTGATGAAGCTATAATAGTTTTGCTTTAAGTAGTTACTACGGTCAATGTCAATGTGTTTATTATTATTCATAGGATCACGGAGAGGAGCTGAGGTGGCGGCATATTTTTGTTGTTTATTTGTACCAGAGCGAGACAGACAACTAAGTTCTGCTTGTTTTTACTCATGTGGAATGAAAAATATCCATCCATCCATCCATCCATCTTCTCCCGCTTAATCCTGCTGGGTCGCGGGGGCAGCTTGCTGCCCAATACTCATAGCACCTGACCCCCCCATGAACCCCTCTGCAGGTGGTGAGCCCACAGGAGGGTGGACGTCATGGTCCTTGATGTTAGTTCATAGGGGTGCGGGCATGTTTTGGGTTGATGGGGGAAACCAGAGTGCCCGGAAACCCATCCAGACACGGGGAGAACATGCAAACTCCACACAGAAAGGCCCGGGCGACCCACAACCTTCTTGCTGTGAGGCATGAGTGTTGCCACTCAGCCATCGTGCCGCCTGGAATGAAAAATAATATATTTTTAATTTGCTAGGCTTGGTTGACATTTACAGACATCTCAGGTATTCCTGACTGAACCTGGTCTATACCAGGACTAAACTAAGACTAAACCAAGTCTGAACCAAGACTGAGCCAGGTCTAAATCAGGACTACACCAGGACTAAACCAGGTTGTCAGACTACTGGAACTAGAGGGGAAACCACAGAGCACAACAAAATGGCTAAAAACACGTATACAACCACTTATTTTTATCATCATATTATCATTATTATTATTACGTTTATATTATTATTTAGTAAATATTATTACTATTATTATTATAATGATCACACTTATTATTATTATTATTATTATTATTATTATTATTATTATTATTATTATTATTATTATTATTATTCGATTGTTGGGAGAATTAACAATCTATTATTGATTAATCATTAAGGGTTTTATATTAAAATTCTCATCACTATTATTACTATTACTAATCTGCATAAATAAACTCAACCTTACAACAAATAAACCATAATCACTATAGAGCCACATCAGTGTGAGATTAGAATGTGTTTAATGCAGCTTTGGCACATTTGTTTATGTCTTATAGAAACAAAACTTTCCTTGTGTGTTGATGTGTTCAGCTTCTGTTGGACTAAAGGACACGACTCAGTGGAATATGAGTGTTCTCTCTGTGGCAGAGGGATGTTCTGCTGATGGTGAGTCTGTTCTGTGTGTAAATTGCGTTGCAGTTTTAGAGCCTTCTGTCTGGACCTGTGTTATGCGTCATTTTGTCCTCATTTGGTTCATGTTTTCAGAGATCATATGTGCGCATTTACTATATGTGTGGGGATTTGTGCTGATGCAACGGTGGCGGCTGAGGGTTCGAAATGAGGACAAAATGACGCATAACACAGGTCCAGACAGAAGGCTCTAAAACTGCTGTCTGAATGGTCACCCTACCTACATCCGACATAACGTCATCAACAAGTGAGAGTTTGGCTATTGTGCTGTAACAAGGACCTGTTGTGAGTCAGTACAGCCCAACGTTGATGTGTTTGCTACTGAAATAGGCCGGAGACTTGTTTCCTCCCGCGAGAGTGGTACAACAGCAACTTTAAAATCTTCAAGTGCTCAATGCAGCATCCATGTTTAGGCGACTTCTGTAAACACTGAGCATGTTCGCTGTTTGTGATGTCGTTGTGTCCTCCAATGCTAATGCGGGACTCTTTTGGGGCGTTTAAAGTTCAGACTGGAGATCAGACAGAAGTTGTATTTAAATGGAAATATGAGCAACCGCGCAAAAAAAATGAGCATTAAGCGCTGCAGTCTGAACGTTGCCTTTGTTTGATGTGAACTGAAGCTTTGCAGTGACATCATATGGGGGTGTTCTAGATGTGTCTATGATGAAATGTTCTGCAGTTACCTTGGTGCACTAAAAAACGTTTCAAGAAAAACACAAAATGGAATGAAACAGCAGATTGTAGGCATGTGATTTTCAATTAAACGAAAACTAACTAAAAAGCTAGTTTGTGACTATAATTGTGTACAAAACAGCTTGCCTTTTATAGTTCCAAATAAACCTGTTATTTCTGTTCTGACTGAATTCAAATAAAGCTCAGATTAAAGTCTAACAAGCCTCAGAAAGAGCCATTCTTACAGCTAGCGTCACACCCCTGGGGATTGTTGATGACCTCAGCTGCAAAGTACCAATAACTGAAGATATATTAACCATAAACCAGGATAAAACCTCTACTGTGTAATTCATAGCTGTTCTCCATCTCCATTTGAAAGCATCGTCTCTTTATAATGTTATGATCTTTATGCAAACTCAACTTTTAGTGCAACACTGATCCGGTCTGAGCTTGTCTTGTCTTATCACCAAGTCTTCACATTGCTATAGCTGAGTTCTAGCACCATTAGTTCACAGTTTCAAGTTGTAATGACTTGTGCTTTGCTAATGGACTGGATCGGGTTCATAGAAATGGCAGTGCTCACGCTCCATAATCTGTCCCGCAGAGACCAGAGCAGCGATGTTATCCACAAGTGTGAAGCTCATCAAAGTGGCCCGTCTCTGTGCAAACAGCTCAGTCAGCAGTCCGCACTGCTTTCAATTTAAAGGAAAAAGGTCAGAACAGAGGCTTACACTGTCACTGTAGTTAGACTGACTTTCAATGTGGAAGTCTAGAGGACACTCAAACCCAGAAGAGAATATACCAAATGAAAAAAATGTACGTTAAGGTTAAGGTAAGGTAAGGTACCTTTATTTCTACAGCGCTTTTTTCACAGACACATGTCCCCAAAGACGCCTTACAGAGCATTATTAACATCATTCTTCATTCATGTACTCTTTATTGTCCCAGTAGGAAAATTGGTCCTCTGTATTTGACCCATTTGACCATTCCTTCACTGCAGAGCCATGCCTGAGGACCCTTCTCTGCCAATCTTGGTCAGGACTACCCAAAGGCGGCCACACACTACAGGATTTCGGTCTTAAACGATTTTAAACATGTGACAAAAAGCACACACCACAGACATGAGGAGAAACTTATGAGACTAAAAATCTCTGATCTCACAGACTGCAGCGGGATACATGTGCGGACCACAGGATATAAAGCTGTGAGCGCAATGGCGTCAGCTGTTTCCTGTCTACAGTAAAACCACTCGCTCTGAGTGTTCAAAGATCAGAGCTCTGCACTTTGAGTTTTGACACAAGAATTGTGTTAAAATTGTGTTATTATTATTTGTGAAAAGTGGAGCATTACTTCAGATGCATGATTCTTAAAGCATAAAAGATTGGCGATAATGTCCACAGGAAGTAGAGTCACTATTGCAAATCTGCAGCTTCACCGCACGCTGTCTGCGTAAACAAATATACGAGGCAACACTGTTTTTTTTACTTTCAAAGAACACCACAAACTGGATTAATAGTGTGGTTTTGTGGACTGGATGTCATTATTTGCGGAGGACAATTTGTATGGATAATGTGGATCAGATGCTGCACTTTAAATGTACCACTTTACATTAGGTGAGTAATAAAGTCTTTATTTTCACTATATCCCGAGTTTGTTTGTTGTGTCTCTGTGTCCGTCGCTCCTCTGCCCCTGACGCTCTGTTTTCCTGGCTGTTGTCGTAGCATTGCTGATGTTTTGTGATTATGATCTGACACTGACTCCAAAAACATGAGGAGCAGCGGCTTCAAAATCGCATACTGAGACAGAAAGTCGGGTCTGCCTCCTTGAACTCGAAGAAGAAATCCCAGCCAGAAGCGGCCAAATTCTCCTGTAGTCTGTGGCAGCCTTTTATATGATGCAGAGTTAGAGTGACCATATTTCCATTTGTGAAAACCAGGACATCTTAGCGGGGTGGGTGGACGAGGCCTTCCATTCGGCATGTTGCAGGTCGACTGACTGTCTTTCTGCTCACTCCTCCTGAGTGTACAGAGAGCTCCACACTGAGGCACTCAGGGATTACCTGACATGCCCCAGCACACGTGTGCACGGTGCTCTAGTCAATTTAATGGTCCAACGAAAAGTAATGAATCACTTTATAAAATTTTTTTAAAAACATAGACGGCCAGGACAGGACATGGAAACCGGACATGTCCTGGGAAAACCCGACCTGACAGGTGAACCGCAAATTTTATTGAAACGGCTGAAAAATGTTGTGCTGTGTGGGATGCGGGTTCGGGTTGGGTCGGACGCAGGAGAGCAGGAGTCTAAGCTGCAGATTACAAAACATCACATGCAAACAAAAAACAGGGCTGTATTTTAGAGAAATGCAAAAATGCCATTGTTTTACAGGATGATTCAATGTAAAATCCATGTTTGTGCCTGGACGCGATATTCCCAGAAATCTCTGCCACTTTGATTTTCAAACTACACATGCGATGTCCTGCAGTTTAATGTTGGCGCTCAGACTGATTTTCATTCAGGTGCGGTTCCCCAGTTTGGCAGCTGTGGGTACAGAAGTCACTTACTGCCACTGGGTGTGGCAGGATTAATCTAAACTGTAGTACAAATTTTGCACTGTTTAAGTTGTACTATGGAACTTTTCTGGCAGACGATCTGACTAGTGATGGAAATTCCGGCTCTTTTTAAAGAACAGGCTCTTTCAGCTCGGCTCACTAAAAAGAGCCTGCTCTTTCGGCTCCCAAGCGGGTCTTCAGGTAGTTTTGTTGCTTTAATTAATTTATTATCAACAATAATATAAAATTATGCACTAAATGAACTACTAATGTAAAAAAAAAAAAAAAGATGTTTTTTATTTATATATGTTTATTATATAAATATGTTTTTATTTATTCACTCCACAGAAAATGTAAAAAATAAATGGTCCTCTCTACCACTGCTCTACATATTGTACTTTTCTG
The DNA here is from genome assembly GCA_034769755.1 of Odontamblyopus lacepedii. Classification (NCBI taxonomy): domain Eukaryota; kingdom Metazoa; phylum Chordata; class Actinopteri; order Gobiiformes; family Gobiidae; genus Odontamblyopus; species Odontamblyopus lacepedii. Next base: position 38,581,390 of record CM068345.1, on the reverse strand, counting down.
GTTCTCCTGCTCAACATATACATTCAGTAATAATGTGTTTAATGCAGCTTGAGCACATTTGTTTACATTTTACAGAAATATGCAGTATGTGCATACAGTATAAGGCTGAAAAAACAGCTCATTTCACTGATGCGGTCAGATTTTGTCTGAGCTTCTGTCGGACTAACTACTGCCCCTCCCCCCTCTGCTCAGCACAAACACATACTGACCAATCACGTGCGGCGTGAAGAGAAAACAAGAGAGAGAGAGAGAAAAAAACAACAACACAGCTCCCAATAAGGAGCCGGCTCCCACTCACATCACTAGATCTGATGCCTGCTTGTCTATGGAGACACCAGGCCAAGTTACAGGTCACCACTGTGGAGAGGCACGCCCACTCACACTAAGAATACGGTTAATTAAGATGTTTTTACGGATTAAATCCGATTCCAATTATTTAATCAATGATGAAATCCAGGGATGAAATAATCCAAATCAGTCTAGTGAAGGTGTGTGAAGTTTGAAAACACTGAGGAACACTTCCTGTATTACCACATGACATCACAAGGTGGAATCAAGTATTTTCTGTATGAGTGAAGAACTCAGCCTAAATATGCAGAATTTATGCATTAAACGTGTGAATGAAATAAAATATGTTACTGTATAAGCGTAGTATGGGACCTTTTAGATCGCGCTTTTATACAAAACTTGACCAGTCAAAAGCTGTTAAAGTGTATTTGTGTTTTTCCATAACGCAAACGACATATTGTCTGAGCATTTCCTTGCTTCTGTCAGTCTATCGACATTCCGTGCAAAGCAACAATAACTCTACAGAGATAAGACCTTCCAGAAGAAAACCTGTTGTTTAGTTTAGTTTTTTGTGCTTTTAAAACAATGCCCCACACAGAAGAGGAAACATATTTGTAGCCGGTTATAGAAAACAGCTCATTAAGGTCTCTGGACAGGCACATGTCAAAAACGGAGCCAATTAAACAGACATTTTGTTTTTGCACATTTTTAGACAAAGCGTGTTCTTGTTTTGTACCTTTTCCACATCGCACCACCATTACCCGTCCTGGAGCACCGGTATCATCTCCGGGGCCGGTCTGTTGTGTGTCCAAACCCCGGCCCCGTAGAGAAACCCTCCCACCGGGCTCTGATTAGCCCACGCTGGCCTGTATTAGCATCCTGCACGATCACACAATTAACCTGCGTTGTCGAGGCGCTGCTATCTCCTCTGTGCAGCCCTCCACTCGGACTCTGGCGCTTTTATTCACCGCCGCATTTCCAAAGAGCAAATATTGAACCAGGCTTTAAAGCATTTTCACTTCCCATCATAAGAGAAAATACACATCAGGATAGAATGGTTATGTTTGGAGAGAGGAGATAGGCTGTTGTGTTGTTCTAAATGGCAAGTTAAATTTAGAATTGAAAGGAAGGTATTAGGGAAAACGTGATATATATTTCATTGTATTATTTGGTGCCACTTCCAATAATAATAATAATAATAATTGCGCCTTAATTAGCCTCAATAAAACACAAAAAACACAAATTACTAGGAGTGTGACGATATCCAAGTGTCACAATACGATACAGTCATGGTACGATATTTATTGCGATATCATGGGAAAGCTCACAATATGGTGGGGAGGCTCATGATATTACGATATTCTACGAAATAACAAGAGTCCATCCATCCATCCATCCATCTTCTCCCGCTTAATCCGGCTGGGTCGCGGGGGCAGCGTGCTGCCCAATACTCATAGCACCTGACCCCCCCTATGAACCCCTCTGCAGGTGGTGAGCCCACAGGAGGGTGGACAACATGGTCCTTGATGTTAGTTCATAGGCGTGCGGGCATGTTTTAGGTTGATGGGGGAAACCGGAGTACCCGGAGGAAACCCATCCAGACACGGGGAGGAACATGCAAACTCCACACAGAAAGGCCCGGGCGACCCGGGGATCGAACCCGCAACCTTCTTGCTGTGAGGCCTGAGTGTTGCCACTCAGCCACCGTGCCGCCTTACGAAATAACAAGAGTGACATTCTAAAATGCTTTGACCAGTCATTTGGTACAGCATTTATTATCATTAGGGACTTAATCCAAAGAATGAAGATTTCAAAGTGCTTAGAACAGTTATTTCTTCATGTAGTCTGCACTGAGACGGAGCAAAGGATCATGGTCTATGTTTTTTTTAGCTATTTCTACATCAGACTTGGGATTTGATATATTGTGATGGTCCACAATATTATTGTGAGACCTTTGATGATATGATATCACGATATTTTGGTTATTGTTACATCCATAGTATTCGTGGGTCTGTCTGGATTTGTGGATTTCGCGAAAAGAACGTCTCAAAAATAATTCATAGAGGAAATCGGTGAATTTGTGTAATTGGTGATCCACAAATGCGAATCACATTTTACAAACAGAATTTTCAGTTTTACAGTTTGTTTGTTTTTTTGGAAACGAAAAAAGGTAGATTTACAAATACACATCTAATTGTAAACACCAATATACATGTTCCAACAACCGCCACGGTGGAGTGTTTTAAGTCTCGTCTTAAGATCCACTTTTATTATTTGGCTTTTAACACCCCGTGAGTTGTGTGTTCCTCTGTGTCTTTTATTTATTGCAACTCTATGGTTTTGCTCATATTTTATTTTACTGGTTGTATTGTTTTAAGACTGCAAAAAACAAAATCTAGTCAAGCTAAAATGACTTGGATTAAGAAAGTTTTACCATGATTTGTGTAAATTGCACTTGACAAGTAAAATGATCTGCCAGTGCAGTAAGATTTCTGTATTTAAAATACAAAAAGACATCTCACTACACTTAAAATAAGAAAAACAAAACTTTATGCACTTAAAATAAGAAATAAAATCAAATGTTGCTTAAATTAAGAAAAAAAACACCTATTCTTCTGGCAGATAATTTCACTTGTCAAGATGAATCTACTCAAATAAAGTAAACGTTCTTAATTTAAGTCATTTTAACTTACCTAGATATTGTTTCTTGTGTTGTTTATTTTTATTTTTCTATTTTTTTTTTTTTTTTCTGTTCTTTGTGCAGCACTTTGGAAACTGTTTATGAAATGTGCTATATAAATAAATTGGACTAAAAATATTAAATTTGAATTTGTGGATATCAAAATACATGTACAAACCAATGACTATTTGTAGATCACCCTCTGCGCATTTGTAAATATTAATGACACAAAAGTAACCCTATAATCATACAACCTTTCTGAAACTCATGTGTAAAATCTACCATTTCTAAACAGTCCACGACTTCTATAACGACCCACGTGTTAGTTTAGCCCCGTTGACCTTGCTCTATCTGCTCAGGCTTAGCTCCATAAATAAGAACTGCCCAGTACTTCATTAGAATATTCCCATGTATCCGTCATACTACGCTGCGTGTTATGAATTTTTACCTCTACAGGCACCCGTAAATAAAACCGCAATATGAGCTGTGATCTGTTTCTTATGGGAAGTAATGGAAAATGGAATTGCGAGAGGCAGTCTCCATAACAGAGGACCTTGGGAGAGCGTTGGAGCAGGTGGAGCGCGAGATGCTATCAGGTAATAAACGCTGTAAATTTAACACATTACAAGAGAGGGCTATTGATCGGCTGCTGCGGAGGGGTGGGTTTCCAAATAAGAATGTCTAGTGAAATGGCTGAATATGGGAAATGGAGTCTGTAAAGGTCCCGTATGACGCAAAATAGACTCTTATGAGCTTTGAGTCATGTTAGAATGTTCTTAGTGCCTCAAAAACAGACCTGGAGTCAGGGCTCTACAGTGCGCCCATTTCACTCGCATTTGCGAGCAAATATTTCGTCGTGCGAACGAGGAAAACAAAACAGGCGCACCAGTGCGAGTGCTTCTGCAGCCACAATAAGGAGAACTGCGCACAGACGTAACGTGACGAGTTAAACGTTCTAAATCATTCAAACGTTAGGGGCGCACTCACACTAGGACTTAAGAATCGTGCCCAAGCCTGGATCGCCCCTAAAGCGGGGCACGCCTGCCCAGTGTGAGCGCAACCGAACCGTGCCCGGGCACGACACGACTCCAGCATACGAGCTCGACGATGCTGTGCCGATATCACTCATACGAACAAACTCCGCTTCAAACCACACCCACACTCACCTTAAACGAGGAGCGCAAACCGCAGCAGGACCCACACCTGCCCCACCACTTAGTAGACACCCCCCAGGCCGCTGGACTTCCCTCTCCGCTAAAGCGATCTGGTCTCGGACTTGAGCGCATTTGGACTCGGTTTTGTCACGGACTCCAGGTCTGAAAACTGAGTGCGATCATATTTCATTACGGTCACTGCTGTCGGAAATAAACTTGTACCGGTGTGCGGGACCTGTGCGCTGGAGCCCGCAGACACTCTGTACGGCCCGTCCCCACATCACATGCACCGCCAGCGCGCACCCTCGTGTACCAGAGTGCGTCACAGGGCAGATTAAACAGCCCTACCTGTCTATAGGTCAATGCGCCGCTCCTCGCCTTTTCACGCTCTCACCTCCCCGCTCATTGCGCACAGAGGCTCCCGTCTCAATGAGCGCTGATTAGAAGAGCTGGACGAAACGCGAAGCAAAAACTAATTTTATGCCCGTGTCCGCACAGAGCAGAGCTACGGCACAGAGCAGGTGATATGTGGGCTGAAGATTGCCTAATAAAATGGCAAATTTATCTGTTTGTCACAATATGCGTTTGGTTTAGTAAAATGTGCAGAGGCTAAATACCACTGTAAAACCAGTAAGAGAATGTAACTCCAGTTAGGAATTTGAAATTACAGGTTTAAAAATCCTACACACTTTTTTTCCACTTCAAAGTAGTTTTGTGCAAAGTGCCAGTGGAGGTTCTCTTGAAGAAGAGGTTCTCAAACTATGGGTGAGGGTCCAAAAATTGGTGCAGAGTGTTTAAGTGCAGTACAATTTCCTTATCTTATTTTAAGTCTAAATGGATATTAATCAGATAAAATGGAGATAGATTTATAAAAAAACACAAAAAAAACATTGAGATTATGCTGGAAAAGTACAGTTATAATCCTTTTGTTTTTTTGTATAAAATTCATTAAAATAAGTTGGTGTGTGCAAGTTCTGCATTGTAATAAATGTTCAAAACAAAAACCTATTTGTGCCCCCATTTTTTTTTTCTGTGCTCCTAAAATTTTTAACTTAGGGGCACATGTGCTCCTGAAAAAAGTTAGCGTAGAGCCCTGACTGGAGTAGTGTTTTGTTTCGTTCACACATGTTTGAGTAATGCTGCATTATTAGTCTGTCTATATCTCCAAAGCTCAATATGCTGTGGAGTTTAAAACCACAGCGGAGCACTTCCTGTGTTACCACATGACATCACAAGGTGGAACATAGTGTTTTCTGTTTGAGAGAAGAACTTTGAGAGAAGAGTTTGTGCGTTAAACGTGTGAATGAGACAAAACACAACTCCAGGTCTGTTTGTGAGGAGGAAATTACATTATAACACAGATCGGAAAATAGTATTATAGCGTTCAGATTTTTATTTTTATCATTTAACTTTTTTAACAGCAAAATCAGTTGAACATTTTTCAAAGTAATGCGGGTGGTGTATACAGTGAGGCGGGTGGTGTATACGGTGAGGCGGGTGGTGTATACGGTGAGGCGGGTGGTGTACACGGCGAGGCGGGTGGTGTATACGGCGAGGCGGGTGGTGTATACGGCGAGGCGGGTGGTGTATACGGTGAGGTGGGTGGTGTATACAGTGAGACAGGTGGTGTGTACGGTGAGGCGGGTGGTGTATACGGTGAGGCGGGTGGTGTATACGGTGAGGCGGGTGGTGTACACGGTGAGGCGGGTGGTGTACACGGCGAGGCGGGTGGTGTATACGGCGAGGCGGGTGGTGTATACGGCGAGGCGGGTGGTGTACACGGCGAGGCGGGTGGTGTATACGGCGAGGCGGGTGGTGTATACGGCGAGGCGGGTGGTGTATACGGTGAGACGGGTGGTGTACACGGTGAGGCGGGTGGTGTACACGGTGAGGCGGGTGGTGTATACGGTGAGGCGGGTGGTGTATACGGTGAGGCGGGTGGTGTATACGGTGAGGCGGGTGGTGTATACCATGAGGCGGGTGGTGTATACGGTGAGACGGGTGGTGTATACGGTGAGGCGGGTGGTGTATACGGTGAGGCGGGTGGTGTATACGGTGAGGCGGGTGGTGTACACGGTGAGGCGGGTGGTGTACACGGTGAGACGGGTGGTGTATACGGTGAGGCGGGTGGTGTATACGGTGAGGCGGGTGGTGTACACGGTGAGGCTGGTGGTGTATACGGTGAGGCGGGTGGTGTACACGGTGAGGCGGGTGGTGTATACGGTGAGACAGGTGGTGTATACAGTGAGACGGGTGGTGTATACAGGGAGGCGGGTGGTGTATACGGTGAGGCGGGTGGTGTATACGGTGAGGCGGGTGGTGTATACGGTGAGACGGGTGGTGTATACGGTGAGGCGGGTGGTGTACACGGTGAGGCGGGTGGTGTATACGGTGAGGCGGGTGGTGTATACGGTGAGGCGGGTGGTGTACACGGTGAGGCGGGTGGTGTACACGGTGAGACGGGTGGTGTATACGGTGAGGCGGGTGGTGTATACGGTGAGGCGGGTGGTGTACACGGTGAGGCGGGTGGTGTATACGGTGAGGCGGGTGGTGTATACGGTGAGGCGGGTGGTGTACACGGTGAGGCGGGTGGTGTACACGGTGAGACGGGTGGTGTATACGCTGAGACGGGTGGTGTATACGGTGAGGCGGGTGGTGTATACGGTGAGGAGGGTGGTGTATACGGTGAGATGGGTGGTGTATACGGTGAGGTGAGTGGTGTATACGGTGAGGCGGGTGGTGTACACGGTGAGACGGGTGGTGTATACCATGAGGCGGGTGGTGTATACGGTGAGACAGGTGGTGTACATGTCTTGCAGGGAGGGGAGTGGTGCACCAGTGATCTTCCTGTGTTCACTCTCCTGGACTGTTAAGTTTTTTATGAATTTAAGTTTTGTATTTAGATTTTTTAATTCAAATTTCTATGCCCATTATCCTCAGAGTGAACACATGGCTCTAGTAGCATTTCCTAATTCTTCATTTCTTAATTTTTCATTTGTTCATTCACACTATTAGTGACTAGACATCAGTTTAAGTTATAGAAACGTGAAAAACAAATGCCAAATTCATCAAAAAAAAAATTTGTTTAGAATCAAATTATAGCCAAAAGAATGCATATGTCCATTTTAAAGACGTTATTGCTTTGCCTAGAATGTTCCACAGTATTCCATTAAACGTAACTGTCGCCATGGAGACAAGGAGACAACATCCGCTGGGTTCTGGATCATATCTTTTTCAATCTATTTTTGAGCAGTAAAAACACCTGAAGTGGAGAAAAGAGATTCAGTCAAATCCCATTTCATCTAATACTGGGAACTTTCCTGGCAAAGCAATCACGTCACCATGGAGACACAAGAAAAGTAACACGGTGCACCTTTAAAACGTCCTTTACTCCTGGCTGAATGAGGGATTATCAACAAATATTGCGTTTATCGTGAATATTCTTTTTTACAAACCCAACGTATCACTTGTTGCTATAATCCACAGATATCTGGCCTGCGTAAAAATACCGTCCACTCATTTTCAGTCTCAGTAGTTTTTATGGTCTGTATTTAAACGGCCGCTTCTAAATCCATTATTGGCGTGAGTTGGGAGCGCTCGTGAAAGCTGAGGTAACGCATGGACGCTCTGAAATACAGCTCTGTTAATCAGGTCTAATAAATATGAGCTGGGGAGGCGGTGCTGGCGTGGTGTAGCGGGGAGAGGGGGAGGAGAGTGATGGGAAGAGGGGCGGATGTATGGCCTCTTAAAGCTTGCACCGTGAGGTAGAGGAGCAGTACGTGGGTGAAGCTTAATTGAAATGGTAATATGTTTTGGCACCCGCTAAAAGCTTATTAAAACGTTTGATTGTTTACAGAGGGCGAAGAGAAATGTAGGCGTAGTAGCTGGTGGAAAGTGATAGAGAGAAAGAAAGAGGAGGGAAGACAGAGAAAGCTATATTAGAATAACTTAAGGTCACCACACACTATGGGATTTTTTGTTCTTAAAGGGGAACTCCAGCACGTTTGAAGCTAAAGTCCGTTGCTAGAGGTGGTGGAATTCTGTCAGAAGCCAAAAAACGGCACAGATCAGTGTTGTCTAGACAGAGATCACTGTGGCCGTGACTCTGTTAAGACAACAAACTAGTGTAGTGATGGGGGCAAGTTCTTAACTTTCACATAAAATGCCAATTTGCTTCACACTGAAGAAGCTTAACACCATTTTAACCCATCTTTCAACAGCCACAAGTCTAGCAAACAAAACGCTCTGCCTGGTTCACTCATTAGTGTCTGGAAACGTTAGAAAACAACTTTATAAACAGCCTTAACCTTACCTTGTTGATTTCCCACTGCACATGTGAAAGCCCAAAAGACTCGATTGTCGACTCAGCGGTGGCGAGAGGCTCGAGCCACCAGAAGCAACAAGTGAGGATTGACTACTGACGGTGAAGAAGAGAAACTGAACGTTGTTGAAAGAAAATGGTTCGGGAATGTATTTTTTTAGCGTTTTCAAAAAATATAATTCACTTGTAAATAAATAGGATTAGAAACGACATTGGCGATTGAGTCTTTTGGACTTTGGTAGGTGCAGTAGGAAATCAACAAGGTATTGCTACGACTGCTTATAAAGTTGTTTTATAACGTTTCCAGACACTAATGAGTGAACCAGGCAGAGTATTTTATTTGTTCGTATCGTGAAAGGTCTCCCAATAATATTGTGGACCATCACAATATATCGAATCACAAGTCTCTTTGCTTAAATGAATAGTTCTGATGCAGAAATAGCTAAAAATAAAACAGAGGGAACTACATAGACCATGATCCTTTGCTCTGTTTCAGTGCAGACTACATGAAGAAATAACTGTTCTAAGCACTTTGAAATCTTCATTCTTTAGATTAAGTCTTGTGAAGCATTTTTAGAGGAAAAAGTAGCAGATTCACACCTTTGTGCCTCCACAAAATATTGCAATAAATATCATACGGTGAGATGTATATGGTGAAAATATGGTACAGAGAGATTTGGATATTGTTCCATCCCTAATGACAATAAATGTTGTACCAAATGGCTGGTAAAGCATTTTAGTATGTCACTCTTGTTATTATGTAGAATATCGTAATATCGCTAGCCTCCCCACCGTATCGTGAGCTTGAGGTTCATACCGTAATGATAGCGTATAGTGAGACTTGGATATCGTTACATCCCTAGTTTGAAATGAATATTAGAACATTATGAGGATCCATTCCAAAGCTGTAATCATTTTAAATTGTTAATCACTATCGAAACTGTTCCAATTTTTCATCATTCATTATGGGTTCCTCTGAAACACATCGCTCAAAGAACCGGAGGAAATTGGTCTTTGTTTGATGTTATTCGTGTAATGTGTCCAAAAACATGATCAGATGAGAGGATTCCTCCCCTGGCTCCTCTCATGTTTGTGTTGGTACGATTACACACAGGTGATTATTCCTCATTGTCCATCTGCTGCGAGTGCTGCAGCCGCATTACCCTTCACACACACAGAGCACAGAGCAGCATACGAAAACACAGCACAACATCAGCACACACCACGACCAGGCCCGAGGATTCATTTAGAGCCAAACCAATATCTGATATCCAATTTAAGGACACTTTGAGGACAGTATTTTGTTGTCTGATGTCTATGGGTTGTTTTCAACAAAAAAAAATCACAGTCAACATGTGTTAAAGACATGTGCTGCCCATTGATCAGTCGGTTAAAAACTAGTCATGGTAAAAGCTCTAAAAATTATTATGTATCTGATCCAAACTGAAAACACAAGCCTTTTTTTAGCTTTCTACCATGTTATAATATAACATGCCTAAAGAGGTTTTAGATGTCATCCATATTCGATCGATATTGGTGATTGCAGGCCTGCAGTAAATAGCGAGGGAGGGGGCTGGGTTTGGGGTTTTTTCTGCCTTTTTACGCAAGTACCAAACAATAATGCCAAATCTTCAGCTCACTTACTCACTTCTCCTTTCAGATGTCCCCTATGAATCCTTATAATCTAAGCACAATGATTAGACACTATTGACCAGGGAAGTAGTACCAAATTCTGGGCCATCTATCCATCCATCCATTTCCCTCTGCTTATCCAGGGCTGGGTCGCGAGGGCAGCAGTCTAAGCAGGGACTCCCAGAGTTCCTTCACCCCAGACACTTCCTCCAGGCGGTCCCAGGCCCAGAGACATAGTCCCTCCAGCGTGTCCTGGGTCTTCACCGGGGCCTCCTTCCCGTGGGACATGCCTGGAACACCTCCTGAGGGAGGCATCAGAACAGATGATGCCTCTCTCAGGAGGCTGCTCCTCTCAATGTGGAGGAGCAGCAGCTCTACTCCAAGCTCCTCCCGTGTGACCAAGCTCCTTACCCTATCTCTAAGGGAGCGCCCAGCCACTCTGCAGAGTAAACTCATTTCGGCCTCTTGTATCTGCGATCTCGTCCTTTTGGTCACTTCCCAGAGCTCATAACCATAGGTGAGGGGAGGAACGTAGACTGAGGGAAATCAAGAGCTTTGTCTTTCGGCTCAGCTCCTCTTCACCACAACAGTCCAATACAGCGACTGCCGACACTGCACCAATCCGCCTGTCAATCTCACGCTCCATCCTCCCCTCACTGTGAACAAGACCCCACCCCCAAATTCTGGGCCCTGGGTACAAATTATTTTGATGAGCCTGCACTACATGTTGTCTAATGAAAAATTACAGACTTTGTGAGGTGCCTCTTCATTCCCTGGGTAAACAGTACCTTTTACACTGCTAGTCACAGATGAATTGACTAAACGACAAAGGCCTACAGCTCTACACTGGTCTGTCGTGATTAATTACATGTAGGTAGTTTTGTTCAATGTAAATAGAAAACAACTTGATCATGAAAGTACCAAGCAGCTCATTCTGAAATGGTGATTTCATTTTAAGTAAACAGGATGTACATTAGTGGAGATAATGGACATTTACAACACAATCATGCCCTGAATGCAAAACTATTCAATTCCAGGGAAGTGAATGCTGACGGGAAACCATTCTAACATGACTAAAAGCTCATACAATCACATTATAATTCAGTTCATAACTCTTATTTACTGTTTCTTGACAAATTAAAGAGAAATAACATTGTAGCTTTCAGCTTCCTCTTTATAGGCGACATTTGAGGGCTGCTGAAAGCTACATCGTATTTTGAATTGTTAATTGTCATGGAAACTGTTTATTTTGTGCCACTTAAAATCCATGGATAGGCAAAATTGTAATAAAAAGGGCCCATATTACTCTTTTTTCTGGTCTATATTATAATGTTGTTTTCCTCGTCAAAAATTACCAATCATCATTCAATCATTTGGATCAATACAGCCCTGGAATTTCCAATCTCTACTGAACAAAGGGGGTCATAGGTCATTCAAAAGAGTTTATCTGTGACCTGCATTCACGTGACCTCTGACCCCAGCTTTGTGTTCACTAAGCCACTCCCACTTCACCTGCAAAAGACCCACAATGCACCAACACAGAGACAATACTATCCAGTCAGAAATCAACAAATGTTGAGCCTAACTGTGTAACGTTTCTAGTGTATGGTTCTCCACCTGCTTATCTAGCCTGATTCATGAGCCGGTTTCACTTCGTGGAAACCATGCATTAGGATTCGTTCACTCGACGGTAGGATCACTGTTATTTGGTGGTGACGTCTGTAATGCGCCGGAACGCTCAGGGTGTCCAAGTAATCCTGGCACAATAGTAAATCCTGTAGGAAGAAGGGCAATAACGTCTTGATAAAATTCACCAAACATTCTCTTTGTTCCGGCTCTAAATTCTCGATGTCGGGAATCGTTGCCAACACAAAATGTCTGGCTTTGTCTACGTCCATCTGGACCACTTTGTTTACTGTTGTTGGACCACAAAAAGGTCCCAGAGGCGCTGGAGTTTGACGTCAGGGCTTCACAACTCTTCACTGATTGGCCGATGCGCCGACTACAACTTCCAGGGTTCTTGCAAACCGCGTTCCGGCGCATTACAGACGTCACCACCAAATGTGTGTTCTGATTCCTGACTAGTCACTGGAGAGAAATGAAATTGAGCAAAGGCACTGGGTGGCGCCAGCCTGGTTACTGCTTATCTTCATGGAAGTGTAATTGCTTCGTCTGGAATGTTCCACAGTATAGAATAAACAGTCAATCAGTCACAAGGGAGACAAGCAGATCTGTGGAGAGGCGTTCCCATTCACAGAAGGAACACAGAAGGTATTGTACAGGGTGTCCCAAAAATTTGACATAATTTTGCAGGACAGTGGTTTTTTATTTTTGTTCTGTTTTCAGGTTGAGCCGTTCACTCCTGTTCACTTCTCTTTTGATGTTAATGATGGTCTTCTCTTTAAATTTTTGGTACCAAGTCCAAATTTGTTTGCGAGTTGGTGAAGTTTTTCCAAAGTTTGGGAGTGAACGGCTCAACCTGAAAACAGAACAAAAATAAAACATTAAATATAAAATCTTGATCTGTTTCTATACATTCTGTGAAAATTTGAGGTTATTTCAACAGGAACTGCCAAAATGATGGCCTGCGGAATGATGTCAAATGTTTAGGGGCACCGTGTATTTTTGAGCAATAGAAATACCTGTAATGAATAAATGCTAGATGTTCCAGGAAAAGCATTAAGTAATGACATCTCCATGGAAACAAGCAGGTAGGGGACCCTACATCAGAAAAGTTACACCTTTAAAGCTCCATCAGTAATCAAAAAAATTAATGTTGCCATTTTAAGCCATTATTTTACCATCTGCAAGGATGCAAGATGCAATCCAACGCAGGATTCTCAAACATCATTTTTATTTTGAGTTTGTGCCAAGAGAGAAACAATAATCATACACATACTGCATATACATTGTAAACAACAGAAAAGCACATTTCTCGAAAAGGAGCAGGAAGAAGAAAAAACTTATATTAACCCATCCCTGTTCGTGACATAGTTTCAAAAATGATGTTGTTTCTTATGTACATTGATCACCAAACTTTACAAATATTTGCATATAGCCAAATAAATGACATACTATGGTCATACAAATGAATAATTATGATAAAAAAAGGCACAGGCACAAGTTTATCGTTTATGATCGTATCAAAATAAGCAAAATGAGAATGTAGAATGTAAGGATTTTCGTTTCCGTTTATGGTCGTACAAACTAATAATAATGATAATAAAGAATGCACAGAAGTTTGTCGTTTATGATCATATCAAAATAAGCAAATGGAGAGTGAATAATGTAAGGATTTTTTTTTCACTTGTGGTAATACAAATTAATAATAATGTCAACAGAGGCACAAAAATTTATCGTTTATGGTTATACAAAATAAACCACAACTAGAATGAAAAATTGTAAGGATTATTGTTTTTTTTTATGGTCGTACAAACTAATAATAATAAAGAAGGCACAGAAGTTGGACATTTATGATCGTATCAAAATATGCAAAATGAGAATGTAGAATGTAAGGATGTTTCTGTAGGCATAGTTTAGTGTTGAAGAATGGTATCAAACTAAAAGCTAAAGTTAAAGAAAAGCAAGTCATGGTTTACTTGTGAGGACAATGTATTTATAATGTGTAGGTATCTCTGTAAGATTTGATTTTATATTGTTTTTTGAATCAATGCATAAAAAAAACACAACTCCAGGTCTGTTTTTGATGACGAACAAAATTCTAGCATGACTTAAAGCTCACGAGAGTCCATTTTGCCTAACCTAGCACCTTTAAATGCAGATTCTACTCTCCTGACAGCCGCCCTCCATCTCCATTTCAAACTGTGGCCTCTCCAGCTCACGTCTGAAGTTCTCAAGGACGTGTCTCATTAAGCTGGATAAAGTGCAGGCTCATCACATTCTCAGCGTCTCCCGGCAACCTCGTCCTGCCCTGCCCTCCGACCCGGGGCCCCACGGCGATGACGGGGCCCGAGTCGTCAGCACCGGGCAATGACGCATCCATCATTGGCCCTGAAGTTTGCGGCGTACGGGGACCACGGGGTTTGATGGAGCGGAGCCATAGGTCAAAACAACGGTCTGGTGCAGTCAGGATGGGGAATCAATCAAAGAAAATCTATTTTTTAATTTTGGGAGAGGTTAAAAATATTGTACAGGTCTAAAGATTTTTTTTATTTTTTTATTTTTTTTTTTACAGAGTTTGGGTCTTGTGCTCTTTTCTGATCTATGTTATAAAGTTGCTTCCATCACAAACAGACCTTTTTGAGTTTTTCATGAGTTTTTCTCTGAAACGGAAAATCTTTGGTTCCAACTTGTGATGTGGAAATACAGGAAGTGCTCCACTGTATTTTTAAACTCTTTACACCAGGCATGTCCAAACTATGGCCCGGGGCCCAAATGTGGCTCTCAGACCAATTGTTTTGGCCCTTAGGCTTCCAGGTGAATTGGTCCATACTACTGCAAGTCATACTTTTTACTGCTTGTTTTTGAAATCTACCTTGATTTAGTGTGTCCTTTTGAGGGTCGTCTAAGCATAAACAAAGGTCTGGAGGGTCATTCAGACCTGTTATAAATGCACAGATTTGAATTACTCACTGTTTTGACCATCAGTCTATGACCCTCGATTGGCCCTCATGCCCTGTGTTTTAATATGTGGCCCTCGATGAAAAAAGTTTGGACACTTCTGATTTACACCTTCACTACAATTATTTGGATGATTTCTCTACTGGCATTGCCCATTTCTACTGAACTAAATGTAAATGGTAGATGTTAACTTGAAAATTACCACTCCGTGACATCAGAAGGTGGCCCAGAGCATTTTGAGACTTCAAAAATTAAACCAAAGAGAAGCTTTCTGGTTTCATAAGTTAAGAGCAGGTAGACAACCTGGTCTGAATGAGGAGTATATGTACTTTTTTCATTATTTGTATAGTAAAAAAACAATTCAACAAAAAACTTTATTTAAAATTTAAGATATAAACACTTAAATCTATCAGAAAATGACTTTAAAGTTGTGAAATGATCTGTCCATGCAGCAAGATAAAGTGATCTTAAAATAAACGACCTCTAGACTAGAATGAAGCAGCCTCAGAACTAATAAGTCGATAATAAATCTGAAAACAAGATGAAAAACCTGATATAAGTTTTAAAATCTTGGCCAGATCAGAGAAATTTGCAGTGTACCATTGGTTGTTTTTTTTTCTTAAAGGCCATGCCCTGAAGTAGAAAACTACTGTAATATCCAATTCCCTGCTCACACATGTATAGAGATGGAAATATATTGCTTGATGTAAATAATTTTTGAGAGAGAACTATTTTTATCTTTTATCTTATTGTATTTATCTTACCTTATTTTTGACGATTTGATTCTAACTACATTCATGGTCGGTTGCATCTGTAACGAGAAAATTTCCCCTCGAGGATGAATAAAAGTAATTCTGATTCTGAGAAACTATAACTTAACTATACCTTTCCTCGTGCAACTTTTCCCAAACCTTTTCCAAGAGCGCCCTCTACCTGTTCTCACTGATTGTAAACCTGCAGCAAACAGCCACATTTTTGTTTTTTCTAGAGTATTCTGAGCTTTGGAGACACAGACAGATGAATAATAGAGTTACTCAAACATGTGTGAATGAAACAAAACACAACTCTAGCTCTGTTTTTGATGAGGAAACATTATAACATAAAGCTCACAAGAGTCTATTTTGTGTAATACACGACCTTTAAAGATGACAGTGGGAGGTGAATTGTGGGTACACTGACATTACAAATTAAGCGAGCAGCCATACTTCTTTGTTGAGATGTTTGTGTTTCAAAGATATTAACTTTGCTTCAAATTTCACATTCAAATTGAGACAAAACCAAATATTTGATGGGCTGTATGTCTATGTCTCCTGCTCCAGAACTCAAAATGCTTGGTTCCACCCTGTGACATCATTAGCTGACTTCACCAGTCCAAATAAGAGCACTACTTGCTTTCATTGTACTTTGCTGAAAACTGGAAAAATCAAGACATGTTAAAGATGCACTGTAACTTTTCTGAAAGAGGGACTACCTGCTTATCTTCACAGATCTTGACTGATTGAGATGATGCCACCAAACATGTCAGATCTATGGAGAGGCAAGCCAGTTTGGAATTTTGGACATAGAGCCTCGTTTAATAGTGAGCCAGAGTGTTGGAGACGTGTGGAGACACTTTTTTAAATATTCCATCAAGTCCTTGTATTTGGAGAGGTTGCTGGTGCTAGGGTAGTGCATGTCAATGGCCATAGGTGTTCTGCCACTAAAAACAGTCTTACGCACTCCACAGAGCACCCGAGGCAAAACTATTAAAACTCCAGACTGTCCATGTGAACATCTGTGTCCAGAGAATCATTTCAGAAGTCAAACCAACCGTTGCATTTGAAGGATTTATGTCTGAGCAGCAGCAGTGAGTTGTACTTCCTGAAAGAAAGCTCGGCAGCGGCGGACTGATATATGAGAAAATAGTCCCTCAACATGCGACGATTCATGCGATGCAAGGTTAGTTTTATTTCAAACATTATTCTCTGGACACAGACGTTC
This sequence comes from Odontamblyopus lacepedii, assembly GCA_034769755.1. Classification (NCBI taxonomy): domain Eukaryota; kingdom Metazoa; phylum Chordata; class Actinopteri; order Gobiiformes; family Gobiidae; genus Odontamblyopus; species Odontamblyopus lacepedii. Next base: position 38,564,754 of record CM068345.1, on the reverse strand, counting down.
ACATGGACAGTCTGGAGTTCTAATAGTTTTGCCTCAGGTGCTCTGTGGAGTGTTTAAGACTGTTTTTAGTGGCAGGACGACTATGGCCATTGACATGCACTAGCCTAGCACCAGCAACCTCTGCAAATACAAGGACTGGATGAAATTTTTAAAATGTGTGTGTCTGTTGCCCCAACGAATGAATCACGGAATGCTAGTTACTGTTAGCTTTACCATCATGACAAAACACAGCCAAAAATCCCTTATAAACTCCTCACTGTGAATAATTAGGATGCTCTGAATGCAGAAGGTAAAAGAGGAATAACTCTGAACTGCTGCAAACTGTTTAAAATGATCTCCCTTTGTTTTTTTTTATTCTCTACATCCTTTTTCCTTATACGACGCAACCCTAACTGAAATGTTTACCATAGCACAATGTAAACACTGTGAGGTGGCTGGGTTCAGAAGCTTTTATTCTATTAGAGTGGTGCTGCAGGTGCCTCACGCGCAGAGCAGGCCCGTAAAGCTGCCTTTGCCGTGGAGCTGTTGTTGGAGACTGTCATCAGCACAGATAAGACGGAAGGCCCACAAGGGACTTTACTTCATTTAGAGACGACTTAAAACAGCTCTGACCCGTGCTGTGGATAAGGAATGTCTCTGCTGTAGACAGAACGGTGCTCTCAGGGTTTTTGGGGTTTATTTTATTGTTAATGTGTTGGCACAGAATCAGTGTAGAATTTGTTAGTTCGTTTTTCAAAATAAAAGCAAAAGTAAGAAAATGAAAAATGAACTCTTTTCTTCATTATTTGTCTCCAAAACCAAAATGACAAAACGGATAATGATTTGTTTTTTCAGTTTTCGATTTTGCGTTTAAATGAATAATGGAAAAAACAGATAACATCCATTTCCCCGAACCAAAGTCCTGGTCCTAATATCCAGTGCACCGTGTTATTAATGGACCAGGACTGAACCAGGACTGAACCAGGTCTAAACCAAGACTAAACCAGGACTGAACCAGGACTAATCCAGGACTGAACCAGGACTGGACCAGGACTGAACTAGTTCTAAACTAGGACTGAACCAGGTCTAAACCAGGACTGAACCAGGTCTAAACCAGGACTGACTCAGGTCTAAACCAGGTCTAAACCGGGACTGAACCAGGACTGAACCAGGACTGAACCAGGACAGGACCAGGACTGAACCAGGTCTGAACCAGGTCTAAACCAGGACTGAACCGGGACTGAACCAGATCTAAACTAGGACTGAACCAGGTCTAAACCAGGACTGACTCAGTTCTAAACCAGGTCTAAACTGGGACTGAACCAGGACTGAACCAGGACAGGACCAGGACTGAACCAGGTCTAAACCAGGTCTGAACCAGGACTGAACCATCTCTAAACCTGGACTTGAACAGGACTCAGTGGATGGGGCAGGTGCGCATGAAAGTGAGGACCGGGGGGAGTGGAGATACTGTTTAGACCTGGTTTGCCCAATTCACTACACTAGTTTGTTGCCTTGACAGACTCACTGCCACAGCGAGATCTCTGCAGAGGCAACACTGATCTGTGCTGTTTTTTGGCAGTATTCAACCACCTCTAGCAACAGACTTTAGCATCAAACGTGCCGGAGTTCCCCTTTAATGTCATACTGTGGAACATTTCAGGTGGAGCAATGACATTTTCACGGAGAAACAATTTGACAGATGCTCCATCAGGAAACTTACATAGTGTATTTTTAAGAAAGACAAAATAATGACAAATAATCAGCACTAAATTAAGAACATCATGACTTTCGGCTACCGTTGCAATGCATTTTCATTTAACGGATTCTTTCTATGTGGACACAGCGTCATAATTCTGTGATCGCGTGTGGAGCCTTCTGTGTGAGCGTGTAATCACATTCATTACATAGAGCAGGATTTACACTGCAGGATTTACACTTCCCTCTCTTTCCTCTCCTCTCCTGCTGCAGCAGAACCTCTAAGTCCTGCTCCCCGTGGTCCAACAGAGCAGATTGTTTCCTCAAACTCTCATGTGTGAGTATTGATCCAGGTCAGGCCATGTCAAAACCTCAACTGTTTGTGTGGAATTGGGACAAATTGTGCCTTGAAGTGGCAAACACAGCACCTCTGCACCTCCGCCCAGGGAGACGAGCGTCGGCTAACAGGCTGTTAACGTGTTTACTTGACTAACGACATGGCGCTTTAAAGGGACAGTTCGGGATTTTGGACATAAGGCCTCGTTTCCTAGTGAGCCAGAGTGTTGCAGACGTGTGGAGACACTTTTTTAAATATTAGACAAACTTTATTGATTCACAAGAGAAATGATTTGGACACAGTAGCTCACACATCACAATATAATATCATAACAAATAGATACCTGGGTCGCCCGGGCCTTTCTGTGTGGAGTTTGCATGGTGTCTGGATGGGTTTCCTCCAGGCACTCCGGTTTCCCCGATCAACTCAAAACATGCAGCCCCTGAACTAACATCAAGGACTGCCCCCGCGACCCAGCTGGCTTAAGCAGGAGAAGATGGATGGATGTCCCAGGCGAGTTCAGCTATACAAGACCTGGGAGAGCTGCAGGCACACCCAATCCAATTCCACACACTTTTGTGTCACCGTATGCACGCAGATTGCCTCCTGAAAACGCTTGTCTAAACAGGGAATAAAACGTGAAGACGCGACGCCACTTTTGCGTCTTTACTTCAGACCGTCATCATATAAACGTAGCCTAAGACTGTTTTTAGTGGCAGGACAACTATGGCCATTGACATGCACTAGCCAAGCACCAGCAACCTCTCCAAATACAAGGACTGGATGGAAGATTTCAAAAAGTGTCTCCACACGTCTCCAACACTCTGGCTCACGAGGAAATGAGGCCCTATGTCGAAAATTCCAAACTGTCCCTTCAAGGTTTCATATTGTATCATAATTTAAAGCTCCCAGTACCTGGAGTTGTGTTTTGTTTTATTCACATGTGTTCAAGTAATCCTTTATTATAAGTCTGTCCATACCACTTTTGTAAAGATTATAAAAGTTTGAGCTGAAATTATCTAAACGATTCTAGTGAACATGCATGGAGTTTAAAGGAAATATGAATACATAGATTGGAAAATAGCGTAATATGAGCCCTTTCAGACCCCAATTTCCCTTCCTCTGCTTGTGTGAAAACCTAATTCATGATTTACTTTCATAAAGGGATGCCCTCCTTCTCCGGGTGCCACGCTTGTGTTTGGAAGTCCATATGTCATCTGATATTTCCGCCGTTCAAATTGCTTTAAACGTACGTATTTCCCTGGACACCAGCAGCGACTCTGCGGGCCCTTTTATAGGTCAGATCTGATCAAATATGAGTCTGCTGAGAATGGAGGGTTTTTCAAGGGATTTTCCGCGATTAAAAACACCTACAACCGAATAAATGTAAGCTATGTACATTGAGTGCTATACTGTAGAGAAATTACTAAAGGTGTTTTCTGCTTTAGTAATTTAGAAACAGCAATTATCACTTCAGACTTAGGTAACAACGACATTTTGTAGGGAGATAAACTGAGACGGATTTACTTTGCTTTCTTCCAAGATAAAATGAAGCCTTCAGGGTGGTATTTCTGGCCAAGATGGCTTTACTCCTGACAGTTTGACCCATTGTGCCACTGAATGCAGAGGACAATTTCCCCATGTAGAGATGCGGGCTTTAGTGCGCCTATAAAAGGGGCGCTGTCACTGGTTTATCCAACATTTCCAATGATTTGTCCCAGTTTTGTACAAGAAATGTTGCAGGTGTCTCTATTTTTGACCAATTTGATCCCTGCCAACAGTAAAGAGACCCATAAATTGTCTTTTTGTTTTAGGGTTTTGTTTCAGTAAAATTACAGAAAACGCAAAGAAAATATGACTATATGGACTTATTGTGAATGGTCAACTGGTCATGAATGAGCCACAATTTTCTTCAATTTCACATTCCCTACGTTAATATATTTGGTTTTTTATATATGTGTGTGTATTTTTGCTGCCTTTTCACTTTATGGTTGGACACAGGTGGCAGATATGAGATATTTAGAAGCAATTCCACAGGCCTAACTCTTCCAAAAACCAATTGTATGATAGTCTAGTTACGACAAGATTAAAACTAATGAATGTTAACACCTTTATTTTGTTCATCTTAAAACAAACTACTGTAAAATACCAAAACGCCGGGCGCAGATGTACATTTTGATAAATAACCGCCGGTTCCAATAAAACGTCGAGTCTAATGTTCGTTCTGAAGACAGAAGTCGTGCTGCAACAGGACGCAGGACTGCCTCTAGAGAAACCAAATTTAAAACAACATGGCTCATTTGCATAAATTTTAACCGCTAAAAAAACAGCTGTTTGTTGTAACATTTCAAATGGACTCGCCTACGTCTGTATAGAAAGTCGTTTAAATTATAGTCCTACTGATTAAAAGAATTTGAGTACCAGATTTTCCCAGTTTTGCTGAGCCAGATTTTTGTGAGGAAGGAATTAATCTCCTGTCCCAAACTGCTGCCTGGTTTCAAATAAATGCCTGGTCTGTTAAGTGAACGCCCTGGCTCTTACCGTATTTTCTGCACTATACTGTAAGTCGCTCCGGAGTATAAGTCGCACCAGCCGAAAAATGCACAATGAAAAAGAAAAAACATATGTAAGTCGCACTGGACTATAAGTCTAGCTAAGATCAGACATTTCAACACTTCAAACTGTTGTCCTCGGCGTGGAAGTCTGCTGCAGTTTTTGGTACATCGTTGTTCGTGCTCTGGTAGAGGCGGTTGTGTTGCATGAAGCGGTAACACCAAGAATGTCCTCCCGCAAAGTCATTTCTATTCATCGCCTTGGCAGCTCCCTAGACGTTGAGATGTAACTGCAGCATCAACAAGCCTTTCCCGGCAGAACATTGTTTAAGCATCGTTTGTTCCTCTTGCTGTGGCCATCTCACTTAGCATGCGATGAGCGTTTTCTTCATTGCAGTTTGAGTGTCCTTCGCTTTTCTCCAGTCAAACAAGTTTCTTACTCTCTCCAAACTTTCTTTCTTCTGCTCGATCACCATTTTCAGCTGCGTATTTCACCACTTGCAGCTTGTAATCTGCAGAATATGATTTTCTTTTTGGGGGCATTTGTGTGCAGTCTGTCTCAGTTGTCTTTATAAGTTGATGTTTAAACTTTTAAATTTTCAGTGGTGCAGGAGTAACAGGAGTAGCAGATACTGGCACACAAGCCCAGAGTGCCCCCTCATGGCTGTCATGTGAAATTATATATTTTAATATATAAGTTGCACCTGAGTATAAGTCGCCACTCAAAACATGAAAAAAGTGCAATTTATGGTCAGAAAAATACGATATTCGGTATTTTACGGTATCTCTAAACTGGAATGAAGCAGTCTCAGAACTAGTAAGTAGATAATAAATCTGAAAACAAGATGAATAACCTAATATAAGTGTTAAAATCTTGGCCAGATCAGAAAAAATTTGCAGTGTAGAAGTGCGCTTTTTTAAAACTCAGCACTCCTTCTTGTATTTTTATACTTGTCTGTTTTTTTTTGTCCACACAACTGGACTAATGTAATATTATGACAAATATTTACCAGAACTCAGCATTTCTTCTAGTATTTTTGTACTTTTCCTCTTTATTTCCACACAACTGGACTGATGTAATATTATGACAAATATTTTACTACAAGTACTACGCTGCCAAAGCAAGTATTGATTAGAAAAACATGAAAACCTCTCTTATTCACTTCCACGCTCCTATTGTTCACACAGCCCACCCGCCCGCTCCCTTATTTTCACTGTCTGGCCCTTTGAGAACCCCATTTCAAACAAGATCTCATAAAACATGTGTGACGAGAAGAGACAGAGTGGGAAAAAAAGAGAAGAAAACGCTAGAAACCTCCAAGAAAAAGCCAACCAAACAACTCCCCGGGCTGCAGGGATCGCGCCCAATCATGTCAAGAACTCACGTGGTCGCCTGGTCACATGCCAGCAAGAAAAGGCCACAGGAGTGCAGCGGCGGAGAAGATAAGGTGGGTCGGGTTGGTCTAATGTGGTTTTTATTAGCGGCGGGCCAAGCATCGCGGCGTACGGGGCCGCTGGGTGCTGGGGAAACAGGTGCGCAGGCGAACAGGCGCAGAGGCTGGGGAGAGCTGTTAGCCGCAGAGATAAACATAAAAAGACAGAGGAACCACCCCCTGCAACAAGAGAATGCAGCAAAAGTTCAGCGCTGCCTGCTAAAGCTGTGGCTGAACAGAGGTGTTAACAACGATAGGATTAAGCGATGGAAAAAGATGGTTAGGGGGCCCTGATTAATGCAATTTAAACGTAGGAAAAGTTCACTGACAATAACAATATGAGGGGTCCATGGAAAATGCTGTTTAGGGGGCCCTACTTTATACAGTTTAATATTGATGTGGTTGGGCAGGGACGTATGTAACAAAATGGGGGGATGAAGTAAAATGCTGTTTAGGGGGCCCTACTTAATGCAGTTTAATAAAGATGTGGTTGAGCAGGGCCGTATGCAGCAATATAAAGGGACAATGAAAAATGCTATTTAGGGGGCCCTACTTAATTCTGTTTTAATAAGCTATGGTTG